>ML785944.1:278290-290436 GCA_009831015.1 Picea engelmannii
CAAGATACACACTGTGTATATATCCTCGAGGGATGGATATGTATACTCATTGGGCACATACCCAAAGAAACAATGTTTGAATAATCCCTTTGTGGATGCTCTATAAATTGATAGAATGCACAAAATTGAACAAAAGCGGTCTCGTTCTGGAGCTCATGAAGAGGGAAATTTGTGCGTAGAGTGATAGAGCATGAATGACAAAGTTGGAGAGCTTGAAGAGAGAAATTGCGAACTTGTTATACTGGGCGTAATGTCCACATATTCACATTTCTTTCCAATAATCAAGAAAATATATGATTATGGGGTTGTTATCTTCATTCTCACATTCAATATCATAGTTGTCTCTATGCAAATATTGTTTGGTATGTGAACCCGTAGTCCAAGCAATATTGGTGCCAACACCATTCCATTGTTGATTCTACTACAAGATCAATCTTCTTGAAGATCTTACCGAGGATCTTATTTACAACCATCAACTTCTTTTCATTGTTACACCCATACATAATCAAAGAGTTGGTCATCCTCTGGGCATCAATAATCAACATGATGTTTTTCCTCCTCCAATTTGCATAATGCACTTTGTATGAGGGCGTTGTAGTTGGAGCTACGGTTGGTGTTGTTGTTGAAACTACACTTTATCCATTTGATACAATAAAGACTAAGATACATACAACACGAGTTGGAGGTAAAATTATTCTAAAGGAAGTCTTATATTCGAGGCTTCCAGGAAATGGTGCCATCCGTGGTACTAAAAATCATCCCTAAGTTTCTGACATCAGGGTGAAGTTTTCATGTGAAAAATCAAGGGCATTGTACAAATGTTTTGTTTGTTGATTGCAGGTTCATGAGACATCCTCCAGAACATTCTCTTTTGGACTAAGTTGAAACATCTGTGTGAGGGAGCCCAAGTGTTGGGTGTGCCCATGTGATGGGTGTGCATTAGAATTTGGATTGAGTTGTTATGACGCGTGGTCTCTTGTCTACTCCTCTGGACTGAGTTGAGATGACTTGAGATGGTCTCTTTCCTTGTACTCCTCTGGACTGAGTTGAGTCGGCTTGAGATGGTCTCCTGCCTTGTACTCCTATGAACTTAGTTGAGTTGGCTTGAGATGGTGCTCCAGATGGTACTCTTGTGGACTCAGTTGAGTAATCTGTTGAGTGTGACGTCCCTATGGCTAAGCATAGGTGGACATGTCCCTAGTGGTTGAACACTAGTGGATGTGTGAGATCCTTTCTATATTGTCTAAGAGTAAGATTTACTTGTAACCCTAATTTGTGATGTAAAGGGTACAAGTCGGCCCCACCATATGAAAGATAATCAATATTGTGTAATGATTAATTATGTTATTGAGTTAATGAGGTCGGCCCTATTGTGACATTAGACACACATTTTGTTGTGTCAGTTCTTGTATAAATAAAGGTGAATCCCCATTGAGGATTACACACTCTCACTTGTCATCTTGGAATTTCAACAAGTACATGTACAACTGAAGTGCACACCTCGCTTGGGCGCTAGGTTCTAGGTTTTGGTAAGCACCCTCTTACATGCTAAGGTCTATGGTGTGGGGGATATTATCTTGAGAATATAACAAAGGATTGCTAGGGTTTTCCCAAGATACTTCTTGTGTTCTTGTGCATGGTTATTCTTCTTGTGATCTTGGTTATTGCAACACTTGTGCATGGTATTGCTGCATTGTTTATAGTTCAAGTACATGATACATGAAATAAAATACATGTGCATGAGCTAAGCAATTAAAATTCAACATGGTATCAGAGCAGAGTTCCGAAAGATACCATTGCACAAGCTATTGAAGAAGCCAACCGTCCCCTCCCCTTGCTGCAACTACAAAAATGACTCCCCCTCTTTTGCTAGGTTTCAACACCTTCCACTGAAACGTTGAGACTAATTTTTGCATAGGAGTGTATGACCTCCTTTAGTGCACCTCCAGAGACTCTCAGATTGCAATTACGCGAATTTTTTATTTTTGGCCCTAGGGTTTCTAGGGTTCCACAATTTTCTGCAGAATTTTGGTTTTAGGGTTTCTGCAGCTTATTGAAGGATTTTTTCAAGATTACTAGTGTTGTTTTGACTTTCAAGGCTTATTGTTGGCCATCATAAGTCCAACGAAACCTAAGGTTTCTAGCCTAGCCTAGCTGTTAGATTTCCTAGCCTAGCCATTAGGGTTTGTGGAAAGAATCTGCAAACCATGAGGAACAAAACTTTGGTGGAAGATAGGCTTGATGGATCAAGAAACTTCAATTCTTGGAAATCAAGACTACAAATTACCCTGGAAGAGGATGACCTATTGATTTTGATATAAAAGACTCTACCAGAAACAACTACTGATGAAGAGAAGGAATATTGGAAAGCATATGATGTCAAAGCTGAAGATAATCATCTATTCAGTAAGAGATCACCTACTACCTTGTATTGCTACCCTAAATACAACTTATGAGATGTATGATGTATTGAAGAATATGCTTGAGAGTAACAACACCCTCAGAGCTCTTACATTGAAGAATCAACTTCAACATATCAAGATGACAAAAGATGACATCGTTTCTACTTTCTTCATGAATATTTTAGAGATCAGAGATCAACTGGGTGCCATTGGAGAAACCATATAAGACAGAGAACTTGTCTTGACTACTCTCAATGATATTCCAAGACATTGGGAACCATTTCTTCAAAGTATCAGTGGTAGAGAAGATCTACCTGGATTTGATCGTCTATGGAAAGACTGCACCCAGGAGGAAACCCGACTTATAGCCAAAGAAGTGCAAGACTCCCCTCATGATGAAAATCATGCTCTTGCCTTTCATACAAAGAAAGGAAGAAGAAATATAAGAAGTTTCAACAAAGAATTTAAAGACAATAAAACTTCATTAGCTTCAGGTCATGAACACATAAAAGAAAATTCAAAGATTCAGTGTTTCAGATGTGACAAGTATGGACACATTGCAAGAAATTGTCCTACCAGGAAGAAAGGAAGACAAATTTCATCCTCTACTGATGTTGATCCATAATCAACTTAGAGAAACAAAGACATAAAATATGAAGCATTCTTCTTTTGAAGAACTCACATATGAATTCTTCCTGAGTGATTGGTCTTCGAAAAAACATTTTGTACATATTGATTGTATGACCAGTCCAGGCCCTATTACACGATACTATCAACCTGAGTGAGTTATGGCATAAGAGACTTGATCATATACATTATAGACCCCTTACTGCCCTAGGGAAGATGGTAACAAGCCTTCCAAAGATAGATGTTCAACATGATGGTGTTTGCAGAGGTTGTGGTCTTCGCAAGAATGTCAAGGGTTCCTTCTTGAGCAGTGCAATTAGATCCAAGGGGATCTTGGACTTGATACATTCAAATGCTTGTGGACCCATGACTATTGCTTCCTTGAACAAATATTTGTACTATGTGCTCTTCATCGATCATCACTCTTGGAAGACATGGATTTACTTCTTGAAGACCAAGGATGGAGTCCTTACAAGATTTCAAGAGTTTAAAGCTCAAGTTGAGAACCTGATCGGGAGGAGGATCAAGGTGCTGAGATCATATAACGGAGGAGAGTACACATCTGTAATGTCCTCGCTTTGGGACATTATCCCAGTGTAGAGATTTATGATGACCAGAGTGGCCAGATGGATGTTATAGCGAGTACAGGGGTATTTGAGAGGCATTTTGGGGTCCAACTTGCATTGATCATCATATTCCATCATTATGAGCCATTCCGCACAGGTTGGCTTTGGTTTTGTTGCATTCCGACGATTTCCAAGATTTTGATTGTTTTGAGCTATAAGTCAATGGAATTCACTGAAGAGGTCATTTTGGGCACATTACTTGGAGGAACCTCTCAGTGTAATAGCTCATTGGAATCGGGAGGAGCAACACTACAGGATGGGATGGCTAGAAGTGACTTTTAATGGCCAGGGAAGCCACAAGGAGAGATAAAGAGCTTTTCAAAGGTAAAAAGGTTAATTAACTAATTAAAGTGATTTAATTAATTAATTAAATATTAATAAAATGAAAGTCACTTTGGAGGGACAAGGTGAGCCAAAAGTATAAAGGAAAGGCAAGGGCCTCTTCTCATTCGGGTATGATCTTATTTTGATATCTGGCTTTAGCTAGTGAGCCCATCTCTTGGGGGTTTTGAGGGTTTTGACATAACAAACCCTAGAGGACGATTCGGTGGTGAAAGATTCCACCTATCTTGTCCCAAGGTTGGTCTTGGAGATGCAATACTCTCCCACACCATTCTAGTTCCAGATCTACTCAGTTGTAGGAGGATTCTACATCAGTTCATGTGCAGATAGAGAGAGGGCGCACCAGTTGAGGGATTCCAGCAAGAGGGGCGCACCATCTTTGGAGAGAGATTCGTTGTAGGAGATTGGCAGGGCCGTTGAGGATTCTATCACTTGGGTTTTCATTGGAGGGCCTTGGAAATCAGATCTAGTGCTTTCTGAGACAGTTTTATGGCTCAAATTATTTCTTGAGCAGTGGGACGAATTGAAGAGAAGGAGGGCATTTTTGAGATCCAGATCTAGTCCGTTTGGAGGGGTTACACTTCAGATCTGACCCTGAGACTTCACCTAGTGACTTGCAGTGTCCCGATCTATATTTCTAGAGAGTTTCAGAGCATTTGGAGGCTTCCTTCAGTAGGTCCGAATTATCTAGGGTTTCAGTCATCCAGTGGGGCGCACCATTCAATGGGGGATTTTAGATCTACATATATTGAGAGGGATCTTGGAAATTCGATCACCTGGGTTGTTCTTACCATCACCCGATCTACTATTTTCCATCTTTCTGGAGGTGATTGGACATCTTTGGCACCAGGGCCGAATTGTTGGGGAGCTTCAGTTATCCAGTAGAGCGTGGCATCTTCCAGCGGTTTGGCACTTGGAATTAGTCTTCATCTCTTATCCAGCCTGGACCCATGAATGTTGCTTCCTTGAACATATATTTGTACTATGTTCTCTTCATCGATCATCACTCTTGGAAGACGTGGATTTACTTCTTGAAGACTAAGGATGGAGTCCTTACAATATTTCAAGAGTTTAAAGCTCAAGTTGAGAACCTGATCGGGAGGAGGATCAAGGTGCTGAGATAAGATAATGGAGGAGAGTACACCTCCAGGGATTTCCATAATTTTTGTATTGAGGGAGGGATCAAGAGGGAGTACACCGTCCCTTATAACCCTCAATAGAATGGGGTTGCAGAGAGGAAGAACATAACCATTATTTAGGCAACTAAAGAGATGATACATGATCAGAATCTACCTATGATTCTGTGGGAAGAAGCATCCATGAAAACTGTGTATGTTCAGAACATGAGTCGTCATCATATTTTGAAGAACATGACTCCCAAAGAAGATTTCACTGGAGTAAAGCCCGAGGTTGGACACTTCAGGATATTTGGGTGTCCAGTACACATTCATGTACCCAAGGAGAAGAAGACCAAGCTAGAACCTTCAGGAAGAAAGGGTACATTTGTGGGGTACAATGAATCTTCGAAGGCATACTGGATCTGTTATCACTATAACAATTTTTGGATGGAATCCAAGTTTCAAAATCTTAGCGAAGAACTATATTTCTATGGAAGTATGATAGTTTGGAAGACCAGGCTATATCTGGCGACATATAGACAAGTATAGCGGAGGCGCGAAAAGGAGGATTCAATGGACCATCGATCTTGAAAGCAGCCTGGATCAACGGCTAAGGGGCATATCGGGGAATGAAGCAGCGCAAAGAATAAACAGTTGAGGGAAGGCCAGGGAAAACTGTCAAGGTTTTGTCTGTGGACACGTGGTGACTCTAGAGGTACATCGGGGCGAAAAGAAGTCTGACTAAAACCACTTTCTCCAACCCCCGATGTCAAAAGTTGTTGGGTCAAGGTAGACCACTGATCTTGAAAGCGGCTCGGATCAACGACTAAGGCGCATATCGACGATTGAAGTAGCGCAAAGATTAATCAGACGAGGGTGGGCCGAGGAAAACTGCCGTAGTTTAAATCGTGGACGCGTGGCGACCTCAGAGACACATCGGGGCGAAAAGTGGTCTACCTAAAACATTTTTCTCCAACCCTCGATGTCGATAGGCAAGTATAAAAGGAGGACTGCCAAAATTATTTTATGATATGTTGAAGCATTCAAACGTTCGGAAATTGGCGCAAAGCATCCATTTGAAACTCAAGCCCAGAACTAAATCAGATTCATGCTGCCTTCACCGCTTAATAGGTATTTTCCACCATGTCCACTAATCCTATTGTTTTATCCGTGAATGAACAAGACATCTCCTCAAGAGAATAAGTCCTAATTAATAGAGACTCCGACATTTTCGACACAATAATAACAATTTCTCCCGTTTCTATATCCAGATTGAATTTGTTAGACAATGTGGGAATGCACATACCTTTCCTCGTAGTGGCTCAAGCCTCCATAACCCCTTACGTCGTAGAAGTAGTCTTTCCTTTCCCTGAATTTGTCAGTTGGTGTGTAGAGCGATATTCTCAGGAAGAAAGAGCATTTTGAACAAACTAGGGTCAGAGGTTTTATGTGAAGTAGACAGTCCCTCTCTCCAACACACCCTTAATATACCAGAGTCCTTCCCCACAGTGTCAGAGCCCTTTGAGGAACAAAAAATGATCATGATCTATCGAGAAATCCTACTAGAAGTAAAAACCCTGTTTTTGCAGACCATTGTCAAGCCTGAACACCATTCAGAGAATCTGTCGTTACCTGTCAGTGTAAGTGTCATGGTCAATGAATTCCAGTGGGCTTGTTCTCTGCTAAGTCAAATTTTAGGATTGGACAACAACAAGTTTGTGGTAGAAGTCATGTTAGGTTTCCTGTTAGTTTTATTTCTGTTTGTTCAGTCAATCTGTGTCAGTTTTGACAAATTTATTGCTGACAATATGCATCAACAGTTGGTTAACTTCAATTCATTGAAGCACTTCAGATATTACACGCAGTTGCTGAGAATGTTTCTGGAATCTAACAAAACCGAATTTCCTGAGACTGCATTTATTTTGACTGAGTGTAAAAGGATCACCATGCTTATTCTCATCAATAAGATTATGTCCATGGTGTACAATCTTATTTTCGGTTCAGATCTTCCAAGGGTTCTGGAGGAAATGAAATTCTCTTTACAACCAAATCTAGAGAGCAAGATAGGAGATTGGATGATGTTCATACAATCTACTGTGATTTGGGTATATGGATGTCAGGAAGGACCTTATCTTTTACCAGTATTTCTGATGCACACAATCTTTTCTTTGGAGTTCATAAGACAAAGGATCATCTCAGAGACAAAGCATTTTTTGAAAGCGCACAAGGCTTCTAACTTAAAGTTTCCTTTCATAGTTGGACCCTTTGTGGTAAAGAACAAGTCCTGTTTGCCTCAGATCCAATCCAAACTCAGTGAATTCGGGTTCACCCAGTTGTAGGAGAGGAAATACGATCCACAACAGATCATATCAAAGAGGAGATTGGCGAGCAAACAAGGCCCCTATGAACATGAGCATGTTGAAGGATTCGATAAGCTAGCCAATCTAGAAACCTGTGTAGATATGGAGGTCACTCTGCAACATGATCGAACAAAACATACAGAAACAACCTCTCAGCAGGGCCCAACACAGAAACCTTCCCCTAGGATGGTTTTCAAAGCTCCTAAAATGAGCATCTACAATGAGAGGAGAAGTTCAGAGGCCTTGGGTGCCAGTAGCTAGCAAGATACTCTCAAGAGAATGAAAATCACATCATCCTCTCTAATAGTCGAACTAGAAGAAGAAGAGCCCATAGGGAGAACATGCATGGAGATGGTGGAAGGTGAAACCAAGAGTGAAGAAGCTGTTACAGGAAGCATGCCACAAAGTGAAAGAAACATAAAGGTTTTTAGAGCCAGACACTTGGGGCAGTATATCAGTCCAAGGAAGATTTAATGAACCAATATGCTATGAAGGGAAGTATGGCCAACAACGAAATAAGGGCCCTATTGCCCGAAGTAGAGAAGATCTCCCAACATAAGACTTCGCTGCTCTCAGTCAGGGGTGTGGAAAGAAAGATGTTTAACATAGTAGTGGCTGATGATGATAAGGTTTCTGAGATCAAAATGCACTATGAAAATATTGGTGCCCCTGACAAAGTAAAGTTCCACAGAAATGTTAGTGACATGCTATATTATAATTATCTGAGCTTAGGTACGAGGGTTGCAATATTGACAACACATGTACTCAAACTAGATGAACAATTGAAGCAGGAAAGGGCGTCCAACAAAGCCTGGATGACTCGGGTCAAACGGTTAGAATCTGAAGGTCCTCAAGGGGTAAAAGATTCTCTGGATGAGAAAGATAAGATGATCCAAAGCCTAAAGAAAAAGTTGAAGATGTCCCCTACAGATCATCCACATAAAACAGAGCTGAGTGCTTGAGAACAAGAGAAGGAAACATTTAGACAAGAGACACTCAATTATAAAGCTAAAGTGCTATAGTTGGAAAAGGAGAAAGAGAATTGGTCACAAGCAAAGGTAGTTACATCAGATCTGGCTGTCATTGTTCCTACTAATACAGAGGCTGGATCAAGCACTGAGGGATTAGTCCAAACTATGTCTCAGGTAAGCTTAAAAACAGGGTTGATCAAGGGTCTCAAAGAAGTCATAGAAAAGTTGAAACAAGAAATGAAAGTGAAAGATGAAAAGATGGCTCAACTTCACATAGATAATCAAGATTTGCAAGAGAGAGTGAGCAAGATGAAAACCAGGTTAAAGGGAAAAACACTATTACAGGGAGCCAAACATGTGATATGGGATGCTATTGTTTCAGAGGCTGCTAAATTCAGGGTTTGTTTGAATTTTATAAATGACAAAGAAAATGTGGCTGCTACGGCTCGGAGCATGTGTACCGTTGTTAATGAAGTATTAGCCAAGAAGCCCTCAGAATGGGCCCAAAATGCTATTGACTTACTAAATTTTGTGCCAACTACTGATCTCCAAACTATCGGGGTAAAGGATAGGACTACGTTGATCATTTCGGACAAGAGGATCATCGCCAAGCACAACCTGCTCAGATCGGTCCAGAACAAAGCTATGCAAATGGAGCACAACATACAGGAGTTTAAAGATGCATTTGAACAATTGTTTATCAAAGGCCTCCCATCATTTTGGGATGGAAAAGGTTCATTATACAGTCAAGAAGACTACAATTCTCTCCTCATTCAGTGCAGAAAGGACCATTCTAAATTTGAAGCTATGGAAAGAAGTTCGAAAGGCCCAGGTCTGGTAGAATGTTTGGCTACAGATTTTGAAATTTTGAATAAATTCAAAACAATGAAAAATGGTCTGCAGACTATGTCCTACGCCACGTGCATTGACTTGGATATTTTGATTAAAGAGATGATGGACTACGAGATCCCCTCCAACTCACAATGGAAGAAAATTGTGCGGCTGGGTAAGACAAAATGTAGTTTCCCCGGAACTAGTAAATGATCTCCAGGTGTCATCAAATTTGCAGATTCAACATAAGATTAGATCAAGACAGGTGTCGTGAAGGAAGCTGAACAATCAGAGGAATCCGATTTTTTTTGAAACTACTTTTTGTTCAATCATTGTAAATCGGTTTCTATACCGAGACTGTCAGTTGAAATTATTATAATCAGTTTTAGAAGCTGAAGCGTTTCAATTTCAGCCATTGTAATCAAATTGTATAAATACTGGGATACTTGAATGAATTAACGTTGGCAGAAGTGCAAGGAAACCTTTTGGTTATGTGAACTCTATTGTAATTTTCTGAAGTTGAATTGAATATATATGCATAAGCTTTTGAAATCTCTATGAAAATATTCTAATGGTGGTGATATGAGCTTTGTCTTCCTTCATTGTATGTATTTCCAGTGATCTTTATTTCCATTCACATTTTCTTCTATTTAAATTGGAGAGTTAGAGGCCCATAATTCATTTTATGATGCTCTTGGCTTAAGCAATTTAAATTGTTTGATTGTCTTCTTAGCTAATTCAGAATTCATTTCTAAAATGCTCTGATGCAGTTATTTGTTTCTCTTTCCTCTTACCACTCTAATTAAATTCAAGTTATAACTCAGATTCATTGCCTCATTTAGCCTTTATCCTCTGGAGAGTTCTACCGGTCATCATTGTTTTCGTTCACTTTCAGAATTGTGACTCCATAGCCCTGTGTGTTCCTCCCTGTCATTGCCAACAATTTTATTAAAACCCCCCAAAACAAACCAAATCTAGCCACTAATTTCTAGAGGAATATCAAGTGACACGAGAGAGCCCTCTCTGAGTTGAGCCGACTAGTGCCTCAGCTCTAAATCTAGTTGAAATAGTTACATTTTTCGTTTGTCTATCAGCCGATATATTCAATCATGAAGACCGATAGAGTTAAAACATCGACGAGATATACAATCATGAAGACCGATAGAGTTAAAACATCGACGAGATATTCAATCATGAAGATCCTTTCCACTCCAGAATCAGAATCAAGGTAACTTACAAGTAATCTTTTTGTAGCATCCAACACCCTTCGTTTGCTTAGTTTGCATCTGATTGTTAAAGGGTGGAGTTGTAAGAAACCCTGTGAGGTATGAGCTATGGCTCAAATTGATGAACTATTAGATTTACTGAACATTGTAATACTTTCTTATGTGGACAATATAGTTACAACTGACATAACAACTCTCATTGATGTTCTAACAACATAGTTACCAACTTAATGAGATTTGTGACCTCAAAATGAGAACTCTAGCCCTTAAAACCCATATTTTTGAATAAAAAACATGAAATCAACCCCCAAATCAAAAAGTGGTGCCATCGGTAGCACCATTTTTGTAACTGGGTCAAAATTATAACTTTTTTCAAGAATGACTTATAGGATCAAATGGTTGCTCAAAAAAACTTTAAAATCAACCCCCAAATCAAAAAGTGGTGCTATCGATAGCACATTTTTTTGTAACCGAGTCAAAATTACAATTTTTTTCAAGCATGGGCTTAAAGGCTCAAATGGTTGCTCAAAAAAACTTTAAAATCAACCCCCAAATCAAAAAGTGGTGCTAGTGCTAGCACCAGTTTTTCTAACCGGGTCAAAATTACAACTTTTTTCAAACATAATCTTAAAACATAAAATAGTTGCTTACAAAAACGTTAAAATCAACACCTAAATAAAAACGTGACGCTACCTAAAGAAAAATATTTTTTCTAAGCGTTAAAATTGCAGCTAATTATGACCTAATTGAAAGTGTGGCCTTGACAACAAATCCCTATACAAATAAAAAACCCAAAATTGGATACTAAATGGTCACTTGAAAATTTTTTTACTAACTTTTTTTATTCTTCTTAAATTTACATTAAAAAAAAAATAAAGAGAAATGAGAAAATCTTCACAAATATATATATTTTTAAGGAAGACAAAAACACATTTAAAAAATATATTCAAAACTCAAATTAAAAAAAAAAAACATTTTTTTTTAACAAAATGGCGTAAAACAAAGAAAAACTAAAACTAAATGAAAAAAATTTAAAATTTCCCCAGAAAACAATAATTTAAAAAAAGAAGAAGTTTTGTTTTGTTAAAAAGAAGAACAAAAAATCCCTTCAAACTTAAAAAAAAAAGAAAAAAATGAGAAAAAAAAACTCAAAAAGAAACAAAATTCAATAAAATATTAAAAAAAACCATCTAAAATAAAAAACTATTTGACAAAAATACTAATATTGCCTAAGCTATTTTTTTTTTGAAAATAAAATTAAAATAATAAATTTCATTTACAAATAAAATTAAATGAAATCTTTCTATTATATGTAACTATATAAGTGGGCGCATTGTAATTATATAACATATGTGGTGTTATAACATATGTTATGAGATAACATCACATATGTTATGATATAACATTACATCTTATAACATGACATAACCTGCCCACATGATCTGGGTTAGTCCCGTAAGGGGTTGGCGTGATTTTGACATCGCACCAACCCTCACGAGCCTGACCCATATCCTGTGGGTGCCCATGAGACCAGGCATCGCACCAACCCCCCGCAGGTCAAACCCAGGTCCCATGTACACCCTTTCCATATATTTAGGCAAATATATATATATAATATCATTTTTTTTTTTTTGATATTTATG
>ML785944.1:295143-307079 GCA_009831015.1 Picea engelmannii
TATTAATTTAAATTTTAAATTACATACCATTAAATCATCAAATAATTTTAAATCACATACCATAAAAACCATTAAATCATCCAATAACGAAGTTTAATTTTACCATTAAATCGTCAGCATCAAATAACGAAGTCTAATTTTAAATTAGATACCATAAAAAACCATTAAATCGTGAAATAATGAAGTCTAATAAGAGGAAATCATAAAAAATAAAATTTAAATTTTAAAATATAGAACATTCACTTAACTTTCTAAATAATAAAACTTTTAATCTTTATGTGTAATAAATATGTTTTTAATTTTCAAAATACAATTTTATATTTTTTAAAATAAAACGACATTTTAATTTATTTTTATCATATATTTTAAAAAATCATGATAGTAAATTCTAAACTTTAATTTATTATATAATTTTTTATTTTATTTTATTTTTTAACATAAACGGTTATGATTGTATTTATAAAAGATCAACGGCTTCGCCGGAAAGAAGTACATAGAAAAAAGATCCTAAGTCTAGTTTTCTGATTTATCTTACCGAATTCCAAATTCACTTTCCTATGTTTCCAGTTATCCAAAGAAATTACATTCCATGATCCCTTACATGAATAAATTCAGACAAATTGACGCCCTAATAATTCACAAAAGCAGCGCATGATTATTTTTTATTTCGGGATCGACTTCTGGTCATCATTGGTTGTATTTATGGTGATGTCTTTTTCTTCTTCTCAACTATTGTCCAACCTTCTTTGATAGATAGTGATGCTGTTGTTGATTCAATTATCCCCATATTTTCCTGACCTAGGGGACTTGTTTTCTTTGGAGGTGTTGCTTCATCTGCCCAGCTTGAAGGAGGTGGGGAGCTGAAGAGAGTCTTGCTTTCTATTCTCGTATCAGGAGTATCTAAAGCCTTAAAACTTTCTATTCCCGGATCAAGAGAAGTTGAAGCTTTACTCTTCGATTGAGTGACAATATTTGAATGATTCGAAGATGTCTCCTGAGTAAACATGCCTTTGGAATCATGGCTCAAAGAATATGGTTCTAGAGAAGAATTTTGGTTGTTTGTAATAATTAGTTGATGATCTTCATTGGAGCCTTCCCACCAGGTTGATTTGCGTTGTTTCTTTCCTGCCTTCCTATTTCCCTTAGTGCATTGAGCTGCTATGTGTCCCGTGTCGAAACAAGCCCTGCATCGCAGTGAGATTCTTTCATAGTCTAGCTTTTGGGTCCAGGAGTAGTTTTTGCAGCCCAAGATAATTTTTGTTGGAAACCCTTTGCTAAAATCCATTTCCACGCAAATTTTGGCATATGAGGTGGTGCTATGAATTCTAGTTTCTTTGCTTGCAAAATGAAACTTTCCTAATGCTGATCCAATATCTCGAAGAGAAGTTTCACCCAAAAAATGCAAGGGAAGATTAGGAAGTCTGACCCAAACTGGAGCAGAAGAAAGAACAACAGTCAGAGGATTGAAGCAAGGAGTCCAGGCCATCATGCACAAACCTGAGTTTCCCCAAAACCAAGGGCAAGAGGCAAGGATCAGATCTCGATTTGCTGCAAGATCAAACTCTGCAATGAAGAAACCTTTCGAGCAGGGGTGAATGAATAAATCTTCCTTGATGAGAGGCTTCCAATGGGTTGAGATCCAACCATTGAGATCCACAAGCCGCAGCCAAAGTCCACTGAACCAACAGATTAAAGCATTTTCCCGGAAGTAAACTTCCTCATCTTCAGCTTCCTGGCCCATGAGAAGATAAATCGTTGGGGCTTCTTTAACCGAGCACGAAACAAATGGGGGAGGACAAGTTGAGATTTGTGATTTAATAGCCTCACTGTAAGAGGCTGGGATGCTACTTGAAGGGCCAGGAGAAGGAAACATGCATGGCTGATCAGTGAATTCGTGTTGAGCAAAATCACTACGTCCTGATCCGCTACGAATGGAAGCCGCCATTGAAGAGAGAACATTTGCGGCCATTGAAGAGAGAGCAGTTGCGACCAAGAGGTCGAGCTGCAGAAAGGAAGGTGGCTAGGGTTTAACCCTAGCCGCAGAGACGCCATGAAACACCGGAGCGTCCATTCTCCAATCCTCGATTTATACAAAATTTTAAATAATCTAAAAGATGTTAATAAAATGTAAGATTATGAAAAATTTTAGATTTGTTTTTTTTTAAATTAGAATAATTTTTTTTCTTCAATTTATAACCATTATAAAATTTGAAATTTTAGCCTCCAGGGTGTAGGACAATGGCTGAGAGAGTGTACTATTAAGGCACTCTGTTATGTAAAGTCACCAGTTCGAAACTCTGACTTACCTTGTGTGTTGCATATGGGGCATCGTGAGCACACATGAAGGTTATAGTGGATAAAAAAAATGTGAAATTTTAAATAAATTTCTAAGTTATAATAATGATGTAAAATTTTAAATTTTAAAGATTTGAAATTCTTTTCTTATATATATATATATATATATATATATATATATATATATATATTGGAAATCTAATCCGTTAAGGTTATGGTAGTCACTTGCGAATGGATATGAAACACCAAGTGAGTGTAACAATCATTGAGAGTCTAAGGTACCTCTTGGAATACGAATCCAAAGGTCACATCAATGTACTTATATGTGTATCATATGAATGAATAATAACATTCAATGCTTATATTCATTTGTGCATTTCAACAATGGTATCAGAGCTAGCTGATGCAGTGAACAATACAAGATGTGTATATACCTAGTCGATATCCTGGTCTTTCCCTTCTCCTTGCGGGTGCTCTAGAAATCCATATAATTGAACGAATCTAAGCTTGCTGGGACAAGATACACACTGTGTATATATCCTCGAGGGATGGATATGTATACTCATTGGGCACATACCCAAAGAAACAATGTTTGAATAATCCCTTTGTGGATGCTCTATAAATTGATAGAATGCACAAAATTGAACAAAAGCGGTCTCGTTCTGGAGCTCATGAAGAGGGAAATTTGTGCGTAGAGTGATAGAGCATGAATGACAAAGTTGGAGAGCTTGAAGAGAGAAATTGCGAACTTGTTATACTGGGCGTAATGTCCACATATTCACATTTCTTTCCAATAATCAAGAAAATATATGATTATGGGGTTGTTATCTTCATTCTCACATTCAATATCATAGTTGTCTCTATGCAAATATTGTTTGGTATGTGAACCCGTAGTCCAAGCAATATTGGTGCCAACACCATTCCATTGTTGATTCTACTACAAGATCAATCTTCTTGAAGATCTTACCGAGGATCTTATTTACAACCATCAACTTCTTTTCATTGTTACACCCATACATAATCAAAGAGTTGGTCATCCTCTGGGCATCAATAATCAACATGATGTTTTTCCTCCTCCAATTTGCATAATGCACTTTGTATGAGGGCGTTGTAGTTGGAGCTACGGTTGGTGTTGTTGTTGAAACTACACTTTATCCATTTGATACAATAAAGACTAAGATACATACAACACGAGTTGGAGGTAAAATTATTCTAAAGGAAGTCTTATATTCGAGGCTTCCAGGAAATGGTGCCATCCGTGGTACTAAAATTCATCCCTAAGTTTCTGACATCAAGGTGAAGTTTTCATGTGCAAAATCAAGGGCATTGTACAAATGTTTTGTTTGTTGATTGCAGGTTCATGAGACATCCTCCAGAACATTCTCCTTTGGACTAAGTTGAGACATCTGTGTGAGGGAGCCCAAGTGTTGGGTGTGCCCATGTGATGGGTGTGCATTAGAATTTGGAATGAGTTGTTATGATGTGTGGTCTCTTGTCTACTCCTCTGGACTGAGTTGAGATGACTTGAGATGGTCCCCTACCTTGTACTCCTCTGAAATGAGTTGAGTCGGCTTGAGATGGTCTCCTGCCTTGTACTCCTATGGACTTAGTTGAGTCGGCTTGAGATGGTGCTCCAGATGGTACTCCTCTGGACTTAGTTGAGTAATCTATTGAGTGTGACGTCCCTATGGCTAAGAATAGGTGGACATGTCCCTAGTGGTTGAGCACTAGTGGATGTGTGAGATCCTTTCTATATTGTCTAAGAGTAAGATTTACTTGTAACCCTAATTTGTGATGTAAAGGGTACAAGTCGGCCCCACCATATGAAAGATAATTAATATGGTGTAATGATTAATTATGTTATTGAGTTAATGAGGTCGGCCCTATTGTGACATTAGACACACCTTTTGTTGTGTCAGTTTTTGTATAAATAAAGGTGAATCGCCATTGAGGATTACACACTCTCACTTGTCATCTCGGAATTTCAACAAGTACATGTACAACTGAAGTGCACACCTCTCTTGGGCACTAGGTTCTAGGTTTTGGTAAGCACCCTCTTACGTGCTAAGGTCTATGGTGTGAGGGATATTCTCTTGAGAATATAACAAAGGATTGCTAGGGTTTTCCCTTGTTCGAGAAGGGTTTTCCCAAGATACTTCTTGTGCATGGTTATTCTTCTTGTGATCTTGGTTATTGCAACACTTGTGCATGGTATTGCTGCATTGTTTATGGTTCAAGTACATGATACATGAAATAAGATACATGTGCATGAGCTAAGTAATTAAAATTCAACATGGTATCAGAGTAGAGTTTTGGAAGATACCATTGCACAAGCTATTGAAGAAGCCAACTGTCCCCTCCCCTTGTCGCAACTACAAAAATGACTCCCCCTCTTTTGCTAGGTTTCAACACCTTCCACTGAAACGTTAAGACTAATTTTTGCATAGGAGTGTATGAACTCCTTTAGTGCACCTCCAGTTTCTCTCAGATTGCAATTATGAGAATTTTTTATTTTTGGCTCTAGGGTTTCTAGGGTTCCACAATTTTCTACAGAATTTCGGTTTTAGGGTTTCTGTAGCTCATTGAAGGATTTTTTCAAGATTACCAGTGTTGTTTTGACTTTCAAGGCTTATTGTTGGCCATCATAAGTCCAACGAAACCTAAGGTTTCTAGCCTAGCCTAGCCGTTAGGTTTCCTAGCATAGCCATTAGGGTTTGTGGAAAGAATCTGCAAACCATGAGGAACAAAACTTTGGTGGAAGATAGGCTTGATGGATCAAGAAACTTCAGTTCTTGGAAATCAAGACTACAAATTACCCTGGAAGAGGACGACCTATTGATTTTGATATAAAAGACTCTACCAAAAACAACCACTGATGAAGAGAAGGAATATTGGAAAGCATATGACGTCAAAGCAAGGAAGATAATCATCTATTTAGTAAGAGATCACCTACTACCTTGTATTGCTACCCTAAATACAACTTATGAGATGTATGATGCATTGAAGAATATGCTTGAGAGTAACAACACCCTCAGAGCTCTTACATTGAAGAATCAACTTCAACATATCAAGATGACAAAAGCTGACATCGTTGCTACCTTCTTCATGAATATTTCAGAGATCAGAGATCAGCTGGGTGCCATTGGAGAAACCATATCAGACAGAGAACTTGTCTTGACTACTCTCAATGATCTTCCAAGACATTGGGAACCATTTCTTCAAAGTATCAGTGATAGAGAAGATCTACCTAGATTTGATTGTCTATGGAAAGACTGCACCCAGGAGGAAACCCGACTTATAGCCAAAGGAGTGCAAGACTCCCCTCATGATGACAATCATGCTCTTGCCTTTCATACAAAGAAAGGAAGAAGAAATATAAGAAGTTTCAACAAAGAATTTAAAGACAATAAAACTTCATTAGCTCCAGGTCATGAACACATAAAAGACAATTCAAAGATTCAGTGTTTCAGATGTGACAAGTATGGACACATTGCGAGAAATTGTCCTACCAGGAAGAAAGGAAGACAAATTTCATCCTCTACTGATGTTGATCCATAATCAACTCAGAGAAACAAAGACATAAAATATGAAGCATTCTTATTTTGAAGAACTCACATATGAATTCTTCCCGAGTGATTGGTGTTCGAAAAAACATTTTGTACATATTGATTGTACAACCAGTCCAGGCCCTATTACACAATATTATCAACCTGAGTGAGTTATGGCATAAGAGACTTGATCATATACATTATAGAACCCTTATTGCTCTAGGGAAGATGGTAACAAGCCTTCCAAAGATAGATGTTCAACATGATGGTGTTTGCAGAGGTTGTGGTCTTCAAAAGAATGTCAAGGGTTCCTTCTTGATTAGTGCAATTAGATCCAAGGGGATCTTGGACTTGATACATTCAAATGTTTTTGGACTCATGACTGTTGCTTCCTTGAACATATATTTGTACTATGTGCTCTTCATCGATCATCACTCTTGGAAGACGTGGATTTACTTCTTGAAGACCAAGGATGGAGTCCTTACAAGATTTCAAGAGCTTAAAGCTCAAGTTGAGAACCTGATCGGGAGGAGGATCAAGGTGCTGAGATCAGATAATGGAGGAGAGTACACCTCCAAGGATTTCCGTAATTTTTGTATTGAGGGAGGGATCAAGAGGGAGTACATCGTCCCTTATAACCCTCAATAGAATGGGGTTGCAGAGAGGAAGAACATAACCATTATTTAGGCAACCAAAGCGATGATACATGATCAGAATCTACCTATGATTCTGTGGGCAGAAGCATCCATGACAATTGTGTATGTTCAGAACATGAGTCGTCATCATATTTTGAAGAACATGACTCCTGAAGAAGATTTCACTGGAGTAAAGCCCGAGGTTGGACACTTCAGGATATTTGGGTGTCTAGTATACATTCATGTACCCAAGGAGAAGAAGACCGAGCTAGACCCTTAAGGCATAAAGGGTACATTTGTGGGGTACAATGAATCTTCGAAGGCATATTGGATTTGTTATCACTATAACAATTTTTGGATGGAATCCAAGTTTCAAAATCTTAGCGAAGAACTATATTGCTATGGAAGTATGATAGTTTGGAAGACCAGGCTATATCTGGCGGCATATAGACAAGTATAGCAGAGGCGCGAAAAGGAGGATTCAGCGGACCGTTGATCTTGAAAGCAGCCCGGATCAACGGCTAAGGGGCATATCGGGGAATGAAGCAGTGCGAAGAATAATCAGTCGAGGGAAGGCCAGGGAAAACCGTCATGGTTTTGTCTGTGGACGCGTGGTGCCTCTAGAGGTACATCGGGGCGAAAAGCAGTTTGACTAAAACCACTTTCTCCAACCCCCGATGTCAAAAGTTGCTGGGTCAAGGTAGATTGTCGATCTTGAAAGTGGCTCGGATCAACGACTAAGGCGCACATCGAAGATTGAAGTAGCGCAAAGATTAATCAGACGAGGGTGGGTCGGGGAAAACTATCGTGGTTTAAATTGTGGACGCCTGGCGACCTCAGAGACACATCGGGGCGAAAATCGGTCTGCCTAAATTTTTTTTCTCCAACCCCTGATGTCGATAGGCAAGTATAAAAGGAGGACCCCCGAAATTATTTTATGATATGTTGAAGCATTCAAACGTTCGAAAATTGGCGCAAAGTATCCATTTGAAACTCAAGCCCAGAACTGAATCAGATTTGTGCTGCCTTCACCGCTTAATAGGTATTTTCCACCATGGCCACTAATCCTGTTGTTTTATTCGTGAATGAACAAGACATCTCCTCCAGAGAATAAGTCCTAATTGACAAAGACTCCGACGTTTTCGACACAGTGATAACAGTTTCACCCGTTTCTGTATCCAGATTGAATTTGTTAGACAATGTGGGAACGCGCATACCTTTCCTCAAAGCATCTCAGGCCTCCATAACCCCTTACGTCGTAGAAGTAGTCTTTCCTTTCCCTGAATTTGTCATTTGGTGTGCAGAGCGATATTCTTAGGAAGAAAGAGTCATTTTGAACAAATTAGGGTCAGAGGTTTTATGTGAAATAGATAGTCCCTCGCTCCAACACACCCTTAATATACCAGAGTCCTTCCCCACAGTGTCAGAGCCCTTCGAGGAACAAAAAATGATCATGATCTATCGAGAATGCTTACCAGAAGTAAAAACCCTGTTTCTGTAGACCATTGTCAAGCCTGACCACCATTCAGAGAATCTGTCGTTACCTGTCAGTGTAAGTGTCATGGTCATCGAAGTCCAGTGGGCTTGTTCTCTGCTAAGTCAAATTTTAGGATTGGACAATGACAAGTTTGTGGTAGAAGTCATGTTAGGTTTCCTGTTAGTTTTATTTCTGTCTGTTCAGTCAATATGTGTCATTTTTGACAAATTTATTGCTGACAATATGCATCAACAGTTGGTTAACTTCAATTCATTGAAGCACTTCATATATTACATGCACTTGCTGAGAATGTTTCTGGAATCTAACAAAACCGAATTTCCTGAGACTGCATTTATTTAGACTGAGTGTAAAAGGATCACCATGCTTATTCTCATCAATAAGATTATGTCCATGGTGTACAGTCTTATTTTCGGTTCAGAGCTTCCAAGGGTTCTGGAGGAAATGAAAAGCTCTTTACAACCAAATCCAGAGAGCAAGATAGGAGATTGGATGCTGTTCATACAATCTACTGTGATTTGGGTATATGGATGTCATGAAGGACCTTATCTTTTACCAGTATTTATGAGCCACAAAATATTTTCTTTGGAGTTCATAAGACAAAGGATCATCTCAGAGAAAAAGCATTTTTTGAAAGCGCACAAGGCTTCTAACTTAAAGTTTCCTTTCATAGTTGGACCCTTTGTGGTAAAGAACAAGTCCTATTTGCCTAAGATCCAATCCAAACTCAGTGCATTCGGGTTCACGTAGTTGTGGGGGAGGAAATACAATCCACATCAGATCATATCAAAGAGGATATTGGCGAGCAAACAAGGCCCCTATGAACATGAGCATGTTGAAGGATTCGATAAGCTAGCCAATCTAGAAACCTGTGTAGATATGGAGGTCACTCTGCAACATGATCGGACAAAACATACAGAAACAACCTCTCAGCAGGGCCCAACACAGAAACCTTCCCCTAGGCTAGTTGTCAAAGCTCCTAAAATAATCATCTACAATAAGAGGAGAAGTTCAGAGGCCTTGGGTGCCAGTAGCCAGCGAGATATTCTCAAGAAAATGAAAATCACATCATCCTCTCAAATAGTCGACCTGGAAGAAGAAGAGCCCATAGGGATAACATGCATGGAGATGGTGAAAGGTGAAACCAAGAGTGAAGAAGCTGTTATAGGAAGGATGCCACAAAGTGAAAGCAGCATAAAGTTTTTTAGCAGCAGGAAACACATATTTAGCCACACACCTGGGGCAGTATATCAGTCCAAGGAAGATTTAATGAACCAATATGCTGTGAAGGGAAGTATGACCAACAATGAAATAAGGGACCCGTTGCCTGAAGTAGAGAGGATCTCCCAACATAAGACTTCGCTGCTCTCAGTCAGGGATGTGGAAAGAAATATGTTTAACATAGTAGTGGCTGATGATGATAAGGTTTCTGAAATCAAAATGCACTATGAAAATATTGGTGCCCTTGACAAAGTAAAGCTCCACAGAAATGTCAGCGACATGCTATATTCTAATTATCTGAGCTTAGGTCTGAGGGTTGCAATATTGACAACACATGCACTCAAACTAGATGAACAATTGAAGCAGGAAAGGGCATCCAGCAAAGCCTGGATGACACGGGTCAAATGGTTAGAATCTGAAGGTCCTCAAGGGGTAAAAGATTCTCTGGATGAGAAAGATAAGATGATCCAAAGCCTAAATAAAAAGATGAAGATGTCCCCTACAGATCATCCACAGAAAACAGAGCTAAGTGCTTGAGAACAAGAGAAGGAAACATTCAGACAAGAGGCACTCAATTATAAAGCTAAAGTGCTATAGTTGGAAAAGGAGAAAGAGAATTGGTCACAAGCACATGCAGTTACATCAGATCTGGCTGTCATTGTTCCTACTAATACATAGGCTGGATCAAGAACTGAGGGATTAGTCCAAGCTATGTCCCAGGTAAGCTTAAAAACAGGGTTGATCAGGGTCTCAAAGAAGTCATAGAAAAGTTGAAACAAGAAATGAAAGTGAAAGATGAAAAGATGGCTCAACTTCACATAAATAATCAAGATTTGCAAGAGAGAGTGAGCAAGTTGAAAACCAGGTTAAAGGGAAAAACACTATTACAGGGAGCCAAACATGTGATATGGGATGCTATTGTTTCAGAGGCTGCTAAATTCAGGGTTTATCTGAATTTTATAAATGACAAAGACAACATGGCTGCTACGGCTCGGAGCAGGTGTACCGTTGTTAATGAAGTATTAGCCAAGAAGCCCTCAGAATGGGCCCAAAATGCTATTGACCTGCTAAAACTGCTGATCTCCAAACTATCGGGGTAAAGGATAGGACTACGTTGATCATTTCGGCCAGGAGTATCATTGCCAAGCACAACCTGCTCAAATTGGTCCAGAACAAAGCTATGCAAATGGATCACAACATACAAGAGTTTAAAGATGCATTTGAACAATTGTTTATCAAAGGCCTCCCATCATTTTGGGATGACAAAGGTTCATTATACAATCAAGAAGACTACAATTCTCTCCTCATTTAGTGTAGAAAGGACCATTCTAAATTTGAAGCTATGGAAAGAATTTCGAAAGGCCCAGGTCTGGTAGAATGTTTGGCTACAGATTTTGAAATTTTGAATAAGTTCAAAACAATGAAAATTGGCCTGCAGACTATGTCCTACGCCATGTGCATTGACTTGGATATTTTGATTAAAGAGATGATGGACTATGAGATCCCCTCCGACTCACAATGGAAGGAAATTGTGCGGCTGGGTAAGACAAAATGCAGTTTCCCCGGAACCAGTAAATGATCTCCAGGTGTCATCAAATTTGCAGATTCGACAGAAGATCAGATCGAGACAGGTGTCGTGAAGGAAGCTGAACAGTCAGAGGAATCCACTTTTTTTTTTAAACTACTTTTTGTTCAATCATTGTAAATCAGTTTCTATACTGAGACTGTCAGTTGAAATTATTATAGTCAGTTTTAGAAGATGAAGCGTTTCAGTTTCAGCCATTGTAATCAAATTGTATAAATACTGGGATACTTGAATGAATTAATGTTGGCAGAAGTACAAGGGAACCTTTTGGTTCTTTGAACTCTATTGTAATTTTCTGAAGCTGAATTGAATATATATGCATAAGCTTTTGAAATCTCTATGAAAATATTCTAATGGTGGTGATATGAACTTTGTCTTCCTTCATTGTATGTATTTCTCGTGATCTTTATTTCCATTCACATTTTCTTCTGTTTAAATTGGAGAGTTAGAGGCCCATAATTCATTTTATGATGCTCTTGGCTTAAGCAATTTAAACTGTTTGATTGTCTTCTTAGCTAATTCAGAATTCATTTCCGAAATGCTCTGATGCAATTATTGTTTCTCTTTCCTCTTACCACTCTAATTAAATTCAAGTTATAACTCATATTCATTGCCTCATTTAGCCTTTATCCTCTGTAGATTTCTACCGGCTAATCACTGTTTTCGTTCACTTTCAGAATTGTGACTCCATAGCCCTGTGTGTTCCTCCCCGTCATTGCCAACAATTTTATTAAAAATCCCCAAAACAAACCAAATCTAGCCACCAATTTCTAGAGGAATATCAAGTGACACGAGAGAGCCCTCTTTGAGTTGAGCCGGCTAGTGCCTCAGCTCCAAAGCTAGTTGAAATAGTTACCTTTGTCGTTTGTCTATCAGCCGATATATTCAATCATGAAGACCGATAGAGTTAAAGCATCAACGAGATATTCAATCATGAAGATCCTTTCCACTCCAAAATCAAAATCAAGGTAACTTACAAGTAATATTTTTGTAGCATCCAACACCCTTCGTTTTCTTAGTTTGCATCTGATTGTTAAAGGGTGGAGTTGTAAGAAACCCTGTGAGGTATGAGCTATGGCTCAAATTGATGAACTATTAGATTTACTGAACATTGTAATACTTTCTTATGTGGACAATATAGTTACAACTGACATAAC
>ML785944.1:318757-329021 GCA_009831015.1 Picea engelmannii
AAAGTTGAAGTGACATTTTTATGCCAACTTTGTATAAAAAACTCATAATATAATTGTGTTTTGTACGTTTTGTTTATGCTTCTCTATATTATTTTCATGCATCTCAAAAGCTTTAACATGGTATTAAAGCAAGGATGCTTATATTATTTAAGTACTAGTAAAATTTAGAAAGTTGAAGTGACATTTTTATGCCAACTTTGTATAAAAAACTCATAATATAATTGTGTTTTGTACGTTTTGTTTATGCTTCTCTATATTATTTTCATGCATCTCAAAAGCTTTAACATGGTATTAAAGCAAGGATGCTTATAATCTCTCTCACAAAATGAGGCACTATTAATGATGGGAATGTTCTAAAATGTACTACTCCACAATATTAGAAGATTATTATAGGGTGAGACTATATTGTCTTTGTGAGGATTTTGTCAATCGATATTTATTTACCATTAAATGAGTGAAACTCGTGGAGAATGAAGCATGCATTTGGTGAAGTATTATGATTTTTTTGGATATGAGACTGATTTTTGGAAGATGTAGATGCTCTTATTTGTGTGTTGTGTGCCATTTTTTTTTCTTGTTTCTCAAATGCGGTGACATGCTAAAATAGTTATTCATTCATCTAGTTGCTTCATGTTTGTTTGTTAGGAGCAAAATTGTTTTGAGTAAAGTGTTCCAGTTGAAATATGGAAGGAAAACAAAAACAAAAGAAAGTGAGCTATAAGTTTGTCGAAAAATTCAAATAACTCTTAAAAAGAAAAGAAAATTGCAATCTTTGATGATGACAACTATCAAATGTTGTAAGTAGTAATAGAATCTAGGATTAACAAGTATGATTTCAAAATGGAACTAAAGAAGAGTAATCTCTTTGCCTCCAAAGATAGGAGAATGGGAGAGTTGACTATAAAAGTTTGCTTAAGTAGATAAGTAGCCTTGGTCAATGTGCAAATTTTGCTTTATCTTAATAAAAAGACATAGAAAACTTGGTGCCGAATGGAGGAGTTCTTAGTTGAGGGAGTAAGTTACTCATAATATCCCAAGAAAGTTAAAGTTTTCATTTAGGAGATTAAATTTTTTATCGTATCTCATTAAGGGAGGATGTTAGAGATAGTCATCAATATATTGCAATTAAAAATAGAATATACGAGTGTCCCAATTTGGTTGTAAATAAGTTTAAAATTTTCACTAAGTTTTTGTTAGCTTTAATAGTCAATCACTACTACAATGATGGCCAATTTTTACACTAAATCAACATTATAGTCCTTGATTTAATGTCTGAACATTTTGTCATCAAACATCGATGCAATAACGTCGGTCATTGACATTCCGAATGTCGGTTAATCAATGCAATTGGCTATTTGTATTTTTAAATTTATACGTTGAGAATGTTGATTAATCAACATGTGCTTGATATTTGTGTTAATTTGTCAACATTACCAAACATCAAAACAACATTGATTAATCAACATACATGCTGGTTTTTGGAAAAAAATATTTTTTTTGCCAATGGCCAATTATATCTTTTTAATAACAAACAAAAGTCAACATGCTAGTGCAAGTATGATGCAAGAAAAAATCAACTCATTAGTGCAAATATGAATCAATGTTCCATAATAGACCCAATTTTTTTTTCATAGGGGTGGAGCCCACAAGTGACCCTTAAACCCTTGATTGTGTCGGGACTCACAATTTACCTTCAAATAATAGAACGCATATCCAAAATCTATTTTTTATGAACCAAAATCACTGATATGCATGGCCAAACATTTAATTCAATGGTTAGATACAAAATATACATATAAAATGGGATACTAGCCTTACACACAAGATATTTACTTTTTCTTATGCCTTAAAATCAAATACTAGTTTTGCATAGAAAGACCATGTCGAGATCACAAGAGAATATCCCCAATGAGAACAAGTGGTCATAGGCTAAAAAATTGTCATTATGAACGAACTCCAATAATTGAGAGGCATGACTAGTGTCACAATAACACGAAGCATTCATTGGAAGACCACCAACTCTTGAAACATAAAACATGTCTCCAATCAAGCCTAAAACCCTAATGTCGTAGTCATGAAAAATTATAATGATGCTACCAGTGCATAGCCCCATAACAACCATTGAAAAAATGATGAAATAAATCAGTAAATAAACGATAGTGTTGGGTGATTAATCAATAGACATGATCTTTGTAATTAGGGCATAAAAATATCTCCAACAACCCTTAAGAACATCTTTCCCAACTAGCAAAAGAACATAAAAAAACAACCCTAATATTCCTCTGATTTGGTTCTCTTTAAGAGGCTAGAAATAACATGAACAACTAATAAGAAAACATAAAAACAATGAAGTATCTAGATCATGTTCACACCTGCTCTAATACCATGTTGAGATCACAAGAGAATATAGTGGATCGAATGGAACCAAAATGCCAACCCAAAAACCTACAATAAAAAGAGAAAAACTAGCAATAAAGAAGTGTGCTAGGGATGAACCAAAAATGTGTTAGAGAGAAAGAGACGACTAAGCATGAGTGCATTAGACATGAGATGCACAAATGCACATAAAATATAAAATATTCCAACCACAAGAGAACGCCAAAGATTTAGTGCTTGTAGACTTAAAACACTTGTATTAGATAGTCTTAGTTCAATAATTAAAAAAGATGATTTGCAAATGAGATTTGAATTGTGTATTTATACACAAATCAAGTAGGGTGTCCACGCAAAATGGGCTATGGGTCCACATAAGTAATGTACATTCCCCAAAAAGGTTATTGAGACTACATATCAAAGTTGTCTAGGTTGATCTTAACCATAACTTAGTATTACAATAAATGATGCATGTTATCGCACAGATTGTAGATCGTGTAGAGTCCTTCACGATCTAAACCAATGGATAAAAAATCGGGACCACGACCCACTGTAACCTCAGGAAGAGTCCTGGGTGACCCCTGGGGAAAAGACTATGGGTGGTCAAAAGGCCCTAAGGGTCACGATACAAAACTTGGAGGGAAAGAATGGATGAAGGATAGATGAAAGAAATGATGGGAGGCAAGAGGAGGAAAGTCTAAAGCTCGCAAGCACAAGTCAACCAAAACCAATTCAAATACTAGAATCTTATGCCCAAGTACAAGTCCCGCCAAATAATTAATTAAGACAAGTGTTTAACAAGATTATTATCTTATGCAAAATGAAAGTAAAACATTAACTTCTTCATATGTGTTATATCAAATGGACATAATATTATTAAGCATTCAATAATTATAAGTCCACATGTACCAGCATAAGATGTAAGGAGTATTCAAACACTTGTTCTCATCAGTAAAATCAATATACCAGATCTGAAGCAACTTAAGTAAACAATGGAAATGCAAGATCTAAATTCCCAAATCAACAAGTTAACACTTTCCACGATTAGCTCAATTTAACTAGCAATGAGAGATAACACTTATGAAATGATTACTAAGCATTTATGTAGCATAAACCAGATAGATAGGTGATATAACAACAATATATTACTATTTATATCAACAAGGTTATCAATGTTTAACAACATCTATCCAACCACAACACTTGCTAGTTAATTGCCAATGAGTCAGCCATTGAAAAACACATTCAACCAATGTTCTCTAAGCACTTATCCAACATGTACCATATCTGATACATGACAATGCAGCAATCAAATAAGCAAGTAAAAGTAATCTAAAACCACAAATTAACTCCTAGAAATCAGTAAGAGTACTTAGGAAGAATTTAGAGAAAAAATAAGACACAAAAACTAGCTAAATTAGCCTACTAGATTGGGGTTAGATAAACTAATCTAAACTATTTTTTTCTGTAGTAGAAGTCTGTTGGGTATGTGTTATATTATTTGCATGAGTAATAGTGTCTAAGTTGCACTGAGTGCACAAGGGGGTTTGAGGGGGGAGAAGCCCCCCGCGCGGGGGTTCGGGAAACGTGTCACATATTTAGGTGGATTTTCGGCACATGGTTTTTTGCCGATTGTTTTCTATTTTTGGTTAAGGAATTAGGGTTGTTGACTAATCCAGGTCATTGGTTTAGGGTTTTGGATGCCGCTGGATCCTATATGTATATTTTATTGTAAAAAATGTATCACTATGAATGAATATAGAATATGCTGGTTTTCCCGGTTTGGGTTTCCAGGGGAAAAATCTCCGTGTAATGTTTGTATTTGCCATTGTATCTTTTCTGTTCTTTTACTGAAAATCTGTTTGCAGTAAATATTGTACAAGGTTAAAATCTACATTTGGTATTAGAGCTTTGTTGGCTTCAGGGGGATGCCTTTATGGTAAAGGGTTTGGCTTGGGGCTGTGATAAGCCTTGTTACAGTGGCAGATCTGTGGTATTGATTTTTCAGGTGAAAATAAATGGCAAGCAATTTGAAAATGGAGATCGAGAATTTTAATGGGCAAAGTTTTGAGCTGTGGAAGCTCAAGATGGAAGATCTATTGGTGGATAGAGATTTGTGGATCACGGTAGATCCAGGCACTGCACCTTCAGGAACTTCAACAGATGATTGGAAAAAGTTGGATTGGAAGGCAAAGAGCACAATCCAACTGTGCCTCTCAGATTCAGTATTACTGAATGTGTCAGAGGAAGCTACAACCAAGGATTTATGGGAAAAGTTGGGGAAGTTGTATCAGTCTAGGTCCCTAGTGAATAAACTATTCCTGAGAAAGAAGTTGTATAACCTGAGGATGAGAGATGGAGACTCGGGGGCAGAGCATTTGAATGCTTTCAATATGTTGGTAGCCAACAATTCTGTCAATTTTATCATGATTAAAAGTTAGCACAAAAAGATAAAATATTTCTGTAGCTGCCTCCTCCTTACATTTAAAAATGATTCTGTCTTTTGGTTTCAAGCAGAGATTTATTGGGCTAGCTCATTGTATAAGTTTTTCGTTTTCTTTGTTCAAATTTCATGTCTGCAAGCATGAAATTCGAACAAAAACTTGACTTGAGTATTCATTTTTCAGTTTGTGTTCTATTCTATTTCTTTTACCAAAAGGATTACACTTTAAAGGGAACCTATATGTTGCTAAGTTTTAAGTTTCATAAACTTATTGATTAATTCATTGTCACATTTTTATGTCTTATGGGGAATATGACTTAATCAATTCTATGGTTGATTGTGCGATTTTAACTTTTAAAATGCCTAGACGTGTTGAACCTTATCTTAACAATCGATATGTGCTTCATGCTCTCAACAGTCATATCACTTGGTACATGTCTGATGTACCCACAAATACACCTCATCCTGTCATCCTGTGAAATTATTGAACCCATTGATTATTCGAATTGGCATTTGATAGTGGTTGGGGTTTTGATCTTCATTGTGCGTAATGTCTCATAGGTCTGTGCGTCCTCTGGTTTTGTGTCACCCCAAAATTAAGTTATCAAACATGACAATCTCCCAATTTCGTAGCTATCGGGCCGTTTTGTTTTGCACAGACCACTCCTTGTTACTTGTTTATTGGAATCTGAATTCTCCCTCCCATGTTATCTACTGTGTCTATTTGATAGCTAACATGGACCCTGTGGTTCGAATCGAACCTAATGGATGTCAGGCCCTTCTTGCCCACGACGATGCCATAGATGATTTACAGACTCACGGTTGGCATGTTTTCCTCCGAAAATTCGAGGGTTACAACCTAGCGGTCGCACAAGCCTTTGCTCAAACATTTGATGGGTTCAAAGCCAAAGTTGGGGGTGTGCAATTGGAGGTCACAGAGGAATCTATAGCTCGGGAAACAAGACTGCCATAGGAAGGCGAGAAATGGTTCAAAAATTATAAAATGGAGGACGTTCCTTGGAGCTTGTTCATGGTCTCTCGTAAATCCACAAGCTACCCTAAAGGTATTCTTATTACCCTCCTGAAACATCGATGGCATGACCTTATTTTGATTCTGAAACAATTTATAACATGTGAGGGTAGGTATGGTTTGGTATTTTTATACCACATCCGACTGTTGATGTTGTTCCTAGGGTTTAAACTAAACATGCCCTTCTACTTGTTGATGAGCATGTACAAGATGTCGAAACGGTATAAGAAACAGAGCTTGAACCCTTTGTCAAGTCTCTTTCACCACAGTCTTATAAGAATTCTGTTGGTATCTCACTTATGTTAAATTAGGGACACTTGGGAAAGCTTCCTGAGTCGGAACGATTTTCCCAACCCGAGAGCACAGTGAACCCACCTTTAAATGTAAACCCCAATTCTTATGACCCTGTAACCGAGGATCAAGGTTTTGATTTACATGATGACTGTGAACTTCATGAACCAAATCCTGTTGCTTTGCAAACCCCCTTGGGTAAAAAACCACGAGGTATTTTTTCACCCAAGAAATCGCTAGAATAGGTAGTGGGTGTGTTGAAAGAAAGTATTTCTCATACCCCTATCGAGCCGAATCAGTGCAGGACAAACCTACTATCAAGAAAAATCATACGAGCAAGAAACAAGAAAACTCAGATTTAAATTTTATAAATAAGAGATCTGGTCGATTGATATCTAGGAGTCCGAGAAATTGAAAAAAGGATAATTTGAGCTCAATCTCAATGATCGAGGTCAATGATCATTGTTTAGATGAAGAGATCAATGATTTCCTCGCTCGGGAAGATCCAGATAACCAGTGCCTCAAGAACGAAATTGTTGGTCAAGCTGAGAAATATGACTTTGTCTCTAGACTACCTCCGTTTCTGAAAGGCCGAGAGGGATTTGTTGGCATTAGCCATGACTTGAAACAAGCCACAGGAAGAGCCGAGGCATCCATTGCTGAATACGCTCAAACTTGGCCTGCTATAGATTCGACACACTGTGACAATTGCTTGGACTGGGTAGAACGCTATTATAGGGACATACCATTTTTACAGGCACAATTAAAACATCTGGCTGCTCGCAATTCTCTACTTGAACAAGAAAACCAAGAGTTGAAAGCATACGTAGAACGGGCAAATAAAAGACCCAAAATATCCGGTAATATAATCATAAAAATGCAACCAACTTCAATGCCATCATTAATTCAGAACTGTCCGACCCTTCACTGTATAATTTCTAAAATGGAAAAAGTTGTTTTTGATTTTATTTCATTTTATTATGTTATGAAAATCGAATAGGAAGATTTAATTTTGATTTTCTTTGTTAATATAATACTAGCTACAAAATCTCACGATTCTGTAGCCAGTCTATTTCTGAATGTTAGTTGGCATTACTTTATGAATATCAATTTCGTTTTGTTATCTTCAGGAAAGTGATGATTATGGTGCTATTTACATGGAGAAACTATCTTGGTTCATGCACTGTATAGTTCTGTAGTTTCTTTCTTTTTCATAAAACTTTGTTGTTATGTAATAAATTTTGACAAACCAACTCCTACAGGAGTGGTTTCCTGTTGTACTATTTTTGTAAAACAATCTATTTTTGGGGGATTGCACTCTATCTTGCATGATAAGAGTTTGTTAATCCAAAACTAGTTTGAATAGTGATCACTGTTAGCAGTGAATACATCTTTTATTGGGATACATTATGGACATGTGATTTGGAGAACTGATATGGATAGGTTATCCACCATTGGCTAGACCTGTGTGATGCTTATTCCATTATGTTCTTTTATTGCCTCGGTTTTATGAAATATTATTATGTTTGATGCAACTTTAGTCTCATTGTCATATGGCGTTTCATATCATTTAATACTCAAATGCTGTCTATAATTTGTTATTCCATTTAGTATCTGTGATCAATTTGCCATTTGATTATTATCGATTTATTCTAGATATTAAATGATGGATGATATTAATGCTTTGAATTGAGTTTCCTTTCATTCTAAATCATTAATTATCATAAGATCACCGAATATTTTACAGTTATCTTTCTGTTGTTATATTCTTACTCCAATACATTAAACAATCCTTTGAATTTATTCTAGGAATATTAGCACTTTTCTGTCACAGGTTTCCCTTATATGGAGGACAATTAGGAGCTTGAATTGCACATGAAGATAAACTCAGTTTAATCGATCAGTTACAGGTTAGTTTGCTTGTCATTTAGTTAAATTATTTATTGATGAAATAAGGATAGCATGAATTAGCTTTGACTGTTTATGTATTCTTATTTCAATTCGTATTTTCTTAGCATTCATTAGTTTTAGATTTTTAGACATTCAAAAGAAAACAGAAAAATGTATGTTCTTTGTTTATCTATTTTAGAAACATTTTCAAGAACATTCATTTCACAAGATTTCGATTAAACCTTGCAAGTTGTATATAGTCTGTTTATAATCAATACACACATATTCATGTTTCTATTTGAACACTTGTAATTAGTAAACTTATATTCTTAGTATCATAGCTTTTAGATTAGTTTCATTTATTTTATCATTTTTAGGACTTAGTTGGCTAACAGAGCCGTTAAACCCGTCGGGTCAGTTCATTCCAAACGGCTTGGGTTTTTTAGACAACCCGGGACCATATCTGACCTTTTAGTCGACGATGTGTCAATTACGACCGTCAACAAATGGCGCTAGAAGGAGGGTCTGCAATTAATTGATGGCACGTGGAGGTCGTAAGACTCCCCCGCACACCCACACTCCTGTCGTAACACGTAGTCTCTCTGACACAAACGTTACACTTGAAACATCAACTACCTCAAATGATAACCCTGATATTCCGGTTGAACCAGTGACACCAGTTCCTCGAGGAATTGACATCCAAGAGATTGTCCACCAGTCACTCATAAGAGATCATAGTGCCTTAGCTAGTATCAGACAACCTGGTAGACCACTTAATCAACCCCTTAATTTCACGGATATCCAAGAACAACTTTAAGACATTGGTATGCCCAAAAACCCTTTAGGTGGAATCACTACCAATCTCGCTAAAACGCTCATCCCTGGAGCTGGAGGATTTGGTATCCCACCATCCCCACCTGATTCTTCTCCATCCTCTTAAGGAGGAGATTCCTCGGATGAAGGCAGTTCTTCATTTGAACCATCTCAACCTTCAACTCCACCAACCCCCATGGAAAATCAAAATAATCCTGCTAGAACTTGGCTCAATCAAGATGCTGTGGCTGTACCTGGACCCCAACACCCATTACCTAAACATCCGGAGAAATGGCTGCCCAAATTTGATCTAGATTCGAAGCAATCAGCTGAGGATCACATCAAGAAATTTATGTTGGCTATTAGATTCCAGAGTGTTGAACATGGAGATGTAGTATGCAGATTATTTACTTATACTTTTGAGGGAAATTCCTGATCCAGGTGGATATCAGTGGCCACCCACCTTTTCCAACTGGCTCAAAACAGTTTTATGGCAATTTTGGCAATTTACTATTTTTAGCAGGTTTTAACTTTCGGGGCCATTTTGAGGGCCTAAATGAAGGTTTTTTGAGATCGACATTCTCAATGATAGCCAAAGGAATAATTGAGACCCCAAAATGAATCTCCTCGATGATACCTTTCCAATGAGCTATCACACGCCTAAAACGGAGATCGTATGCAAAAGTTACGACCCCGGGAAGTTGATGTCCTAACTTACCCAAATGGGGCCCACATGACTTTTGGCGCTTCATCTCCTAGGGTTAGGTTTTTGGATGTCTATGACTTTTGGCATTCTCGTCTATTGTAAAAAAGCCTCTAGAGCCTCATTGTAATCATATTCTCATGGATGCGAGTAGCAGCCACATCTCTTCTCAGAGATAAGCTACCAGCGCCCTAGCTAGTTTATTTCCATTCTGTCTATAAGCATATTTCAGTCATTTGTTATTAATGAAATGAAGCCTTATTTCTGCTGCATCTCTATGTTTATGTGTATTTCTATATTTCATTGTGTTCCTACATAAATCCGGATCAGTGGTATCAGAACGGTCTGCTCATTCTCGATCCTTCTTTGCATGTCCCAAATGAGATCGGGATATAAGGAGTTGGGGCTCGATCTGGTTGAACCTTTGCAAGATCAGCCTCGCAAACCCCGACGACCGCCCATGGGGGAAGAAAAGAAAGATGAGGGAGCAGAAGATCCTATCAAAATGTTGCTCGAGGAAGCCCTCGAGAAACAAAGGAACGCGATGATGGACAACTTTGCCCAGATTCTTCAACGGTTTCCGACTGGCGGTGCATCGACATCCAGAAGCCACTCTGGAGGTGCCACTCCTTTTAAGGTACAAGTAAACTTTGACATTCCCATATTTGACGGCCAAATAGATGCAGATGCCGTAGATAGATGGTTGAATCTATTAGAAGGA
>ML785944.1:329121-351516 GCA_009831015.1 Picea engelmannii
TTCCTCGCTTCTGACCTAGTTGTTAGACGTAAAGCGAGATGATGATATTACTTGCTTCTGACCTAGTTGTTAGATGTAAAGCAAGATGTGACTGACACTGAGCTACCAGATTAACCGCTGTGACATTGAGCTAGTGTAGTACTATGATGTGCCAGCCTAGTGCTGTAATGAGGTATCATTTTTAATTGATACATATTTGATGCAAATGATGATAACATTCCTTCGAGAATGATGATGCTGCTGATGAAGAAAACTTCCGATGACTCGTAAATGTGCTAGACAATGGTTCAAGATGATATTGACGATACTGTCCTTGAGATGCCACTGATGATGTAGACCTCTCTTGCCTGATGCTGATGAAGAATACCCTTCTTGTTAAGGGGGAGTGTTGAAATAATGTAACTGCGAAGAGAATTATTATTATTATTTTGTTATTGGATTAAATCCCCATTGTGGATTAATCATGTCATTATTATTATTTTGTTATTGGATTAAATCCCCATTATGGATTAATCATGTCATTATTATTATTATTGTTATTGGATTAATGTCCATTGAGGATTAATCATGTCGGTAATTGTATAAGGACCAAATCCCCTTTTGCGGATTGGTCATCGGACAATTACAAAGTGTAGAATAAGAAGTCGGCCCCAACAGTTATAATGGAAGACCTAGAATTAATTAAAGGTGGGTTTACCCACCCAGAGTGAGAGGTTGGCCTTGCCAGATTGTGACCTTTCACACGTGCCAGGTTGATATAAATAAGAGGCTAGCGCCTCACTTCTCACACACACTCACTTGCTCATTCTCTTATGAGGCAAGCTGCAATTAAAAGTTGGAGAGAGGAGAAGAAGAGTGGAACATCTCTTGGGGAGGACTATCTATATTGGTTTGAGTTATCTCTTGAACATTGTATAATCTATTTATGATAAGGAAGTTTTTGCTGGGTTTTCTTCCCCTAGAGGGTTTCCCAGGATAAATGTTGTGTCTCTTGTGAATGTGTATTTCTCAGTGATCTTGTTCTTATTATGCTCTTATCTAATGAAATTCAAAGAACTATAATAATGGCATAAACATTAACAGTTCCGAATACGCCAAGTATTGCTAATGACGCACAAATCTGGTCCCTATATTTTGACGGATCCAAATCTCGAGAAGGAGTAGGTGCTGGCTGTGTGCTCATCGACCCTACAGGTAATAAAACTTTTATTGCTTGTCGATTAGAGTTTGAATGTACTAACAACACAACCGAGTATGAAGTGCTTCTGTAAGGACTTAGGAAAGCACTAGATATGGACATGCACAATTTAATAGTATTCGGTGATTCAGAAATCGTGGTCAAGCAAGTAAGAAACATAATACACTGTTTGTCACCACATCTAAAAAGTTACCAAACTAAGTTATGGAGTTTAATGCATAAATTTATAGAATTCAATATAAATTCTATTCCTAGGATGAGTAATTCAGACGCTGATTTACTAGCCAATGTCGCTTCTAAACTGTTGCCCGCTGAAGGTCTTTCTTCGAATGCATTTTCGATCGAATTGTTGTTCAACCCATCGATTCCGGATAACATTGCCAATTGGAGAGTATTTGATGATGACAAACAGATCATCAACTTTCTGCATATGGAAGACACCTTCCAGGATGCAGTTATTGATGAAGGCACTCGTGATGAGAATCTCTGAGACTTCACGGTAATATCTGATCCACGATCCTCTAAATTGACATCCGAGCTGTAAACTCTATCTCCAGATCTGTTGTGAGATTAGAGAAATTTTATGAATTGCAGGACAAGTTTAGAGGTATAGTCAATTGCAAAACTAACAATTCCTCTTTAATCTATGAAACTGCTAATTTAGGAACAAGAGATAATCCTCAAAATATTAATCTGGGAAAGGGATGTTTTGAGCAAGAAAGATCCGCTTTCATAAAATTATTTAAATAATTTAAAGATGTATTTTATTGGATGTACAACGACCTGAAAACTTTTGATCCAAACATCATACAACATGTAAGCCCTATGAAACCCCAGACACAGCCTTTTCAACAGAAATTGAGGAAAATGCACATCCTTAATTGGAACCTATCGTTAAAAAGGAACTGAATAAATTACTAACTGCACAGATAATTTTTCCGGTTAGGAATAGTCAATGGGTGTCTAACTTAGTCCCTGTACAGAAGAAAAGTGGTCAAATTCGATTTTGTGTCGACTTTCAGAACTTAAACCGAGCGTCTCATAAAGACAACTACCTTGTTCCTCCAATGGAACAAATTCTACAACATGTGTTTGGTTCCGAAAGACTAACTTTGTTAGATGGTTTTTCAGGATACAACCAGGTCCTTATGTCTCCTTCGGACCAACTTAAAACCACCTTTCGTACCCCATGGGGCACTTACGCCTACAGGAAAATTCCTTTTGGATCGATAAACGTCGGTGCCACTTTCCAGAGAGCAATGGATATTGCTTTCCATGGCCTCACTAATCAATTAATTGTGGTCTATCTTGATGATGTCATTGTATTTTCAAAAAACAAGAAAGATCACTTGTCTCACCTTAGGGCTGTCTTAGAACGATGCCGCAAGTTCGACATATCTCTCAATCCTAACAAATCGGTCTTTGCAGTAGAGCAAGGAAAACTGCTTGGGTTTATAGTGTGTAAGGATGGAATGATTATTGATCTCGAAAGAACCCAAGCCATTTCTAAACTTCCCCCTCCTTCTTCCAAAAAGGCCATGCAATCCTTTTTGGGTAAGATTAATTTTGTCAAAAGATTTGTCCCGAGCTTCTCAGAAATGGTCCGACCTCTACAAAAACTAATTAAAAAGGATGTTTTGTACTGATGGGGACCACAAGAGAGTCAAGATTTCGATTCAATTAGAAAATCAATAATAGAAGCCCCTTTCCTGATGCATCCCAATTTTTCTCAGGATTTCACTCTTTACACTTTTGCATCTGACCGATCTTATGTAGTCGTGCTTACACAGAAAAACGATGAAGCAATGAGATACCCATTGCCTTCATGAGCTCTACTTTTAAAGGAGAATAAATTAATTACCCTGCAGTATATCAACACGCATACGCTGTTTTCAAAGCAGTAAAACACTTCCGGTCTTGCCTGCTGAAATCCCGAACCAAAGTTGTTGTTCCTTATCCTGCTGTAAGAAACTTGTTAGTACAAAAAGAGCTGGGTAAGAAAAGGGAAAATTGGATTACATCACTACAAGAATATGACCTTGAGATAACACCTACCCAAATTGTTAGAGGTCAAGGCCTGTGTAAACTAGTGGATGATTCAGTTGAGGAACAAGAAAGTCAAATAAACACATCAACTGTAAATCAACACAATGAAAAATAGATCAGCTGTGCACAAGCTACACCCAATTCTTAGTATGAGAACATTAGATTCTATCTAACGCATGGATCTTCTCCCCGCAATCTTGATCCCAAAAACAAAATAGCACTTAGGCTTAAATCTACATCTTTCCGGTTAATTAATGATATATTGTTTCGAAAGAACTTTGATGGTGTTTTTCTGCGTTGTTTAGAAAAGGATTCCGAAAGAGTGCTGGTTGAACTTCATGCCGGTGAGGTCGGTGGTCACTTTGGTGGAAATACCACTGCCCACAAAGTGCTAAGGGATGGATACTATTGGCCTACCTTGTTTAAAGATGCCCATACACTGTCTCACAAATGTGTAATCTGCCAAAAGGCTGCAGGACGGGTGAAAAAGGCAGCTTTTCCTTTGCAACCAGTTACTGTAGACGTACCTTTTCAACAATGGGGCCTAGACATAATAGGACCAATAAATCCCTCCTATTCGCAATAGCACAAGTACATCCTCACAACAACAGGCTATTTTACAAGATGCTATGAAGCTATACCTTTAAAAGTGGTCAACACCAATCAAGTAGTGTCTTTTCTAAACTCCCATATCATCACTCGATTCAGAATTCCTGAATGTTTGGTTTTTGATAACGCCTCTTATTTTTCGTCCCTTTATATGAATGTTTTCTCTCTGGAAAAATGAATTAAACTGAAGTATTCTGCCAGCTACTACCCTCAAGGGAATGGTTTAGTAGAATCAACAAATAAGAACTTAATCAAGATTATTAAAATGACAGTTTCAGAAAACCACAAGAATTGGCACAATGCACTGTATAATGCACTTTGGGCTGATAGGGTAACTCCAAAAGCTTCCATTGGTAACTCCCCTTTCTTCCTCGTCTATGGAAGAGAAGCCATCCTTCCCCCACATGTCTTACTTCCTTCTCTGCAATTATCACATAAAGTTTAAGAAGAAGAGTGTCTTCCTCTAGAAAACCAGATAAATGCTTTATTAAAACTAGAAGAGATGAGAACACAAGAAAAACATAAACTTGATCAGCACCAACAAATTCTGAAGAGCTGGTTTGATACAAATTCATCTTCTGATAGGAATTTTGATGTTGGGGATTTGGTTCTCAAGTTGGAAAAATCCCATGAGGGCAACGGGGAACATACCAAGTTCCAAAACCTGTGGCTGGGACCATTTGTAATTTTCTGAAAAATTGGGCCCTAGCTCTTTTTGTCTGCATAATTTGGAGGGAAAACCGGACACTTTCCCAGTGAATGGCCAGGCTCTCAAGAGGTATTTCGCTTGATGATTTCTGATCCACCGTCTTGTAAATATTTTTTAATTTTCTTTTCTGTTTTTGATTTTGGTTCTTTCATTTTGCTTGATTTTGATTTGTTTTCTAAATAATTATCTCTGAATCACCATTTCATTTGTTGAAGGGAATCATAATTCTTACTCACTAGAAGAAGTTGGTAACATCTCAAGCACCTTAGCAGTAAATGCTAAAACTCAGATCAACGAAAGTTAGTTTTTGTTCAAACAGTGTTCCTGGTTTCTCATTAAAATCACAGGAAGATGTGATTATCCTTAAAAAACTTTTAACACTACCCCGGTTTTAATGAGAACAACTCAGTTTGCTTTCCTATCCTAGAGATAATTTCGTAAACAAAAATCTAACTGTCCAAATCATGATGAAAGCCATCAAAACAGAAAAATAATTTGTAAATGATGAAACTTTTCATTACCAAACTATGGGATTTTTAGTATCACCCTGCTCTCTTAAATATGATGAAGTTTCTGGAAATTTATAAACAAATTTTAGAGAGTTGAAAACACTATAATGTGTGGGAATTGTATGTAAACCCGCCGAGACACTGAACAGGTATGTTGGCAGTGGGTAAATGCACACATGATACCAAGACAACTTCGTCAGGGTACTGAACAGGCCTTCTGGCAGCAAAGCAATGCCGGGTTTAAGAAGATCCTCAGGTATGTCCTTTAATTTGATCAAGTGTGAAGATGTTTTTATCATGACTGAACAACTCTGGGACATGATATAAGTACTAGAGTGGGTTAAATGACATCCCTGCCGAGGCTATGGATGCCTGCTAGCAGCAGTGGCCTTGTTAATGATATTGAAGTCTTCTGCATAAACATCACTACATCTGTGATCGAAATAAGATACCAAGTTACAATGTCATACATAAATGCATCCAATGCTATGACTGTGTTATTTTTTGAGTTATTATCAGAACACTTGATTTGTCGTTAACTGTTTCTAAAAATTTATTTCGTTTGTGCCCCTGGCATAAATGTTTTGGTGATGCAGATATAACTGCTTCACCCAATATGTCGCCATTGTTGGCAACCACCAATTCTATCAATTTTATCATGATTAAAAGTTATCACAAAAAGATAAAATATTTCTGTAGCTGCCTCCTCCTTACATTTAAAAATGATTTTGTCTTTTGGTTTCAAGCGGAGATTTATTGGGCTAGCTCATTATATGAGTTTTTCGTTTGCTTTGTTCAAATTTCATGACTGCAAGCATGAAATTCGAACAAAAACTTGACTTGAGTATTCATTTTTCAGTTTGTGTTCTATTCTATTTCTTTTACCAAAGAGATTACACTTTAAAGGGAACCTATATGTTGCTAAGTTTTAAGTTTCATAAACTCATTGATTAATTCACTATCACATTTTTATGTCTTATGGGGAATATGACTTAATCAGTTCTATGGTTGATTGTGTGATTTTAAATTTTGAAATGCCTAGACGCGCTGAACCTTAGCTTAACAATCAATATGTGCTTCATGCTCTCAACAATCATATCACTTTCATGTCACTTGGTACAGGTCTGATGTACCCACAAATACACCTCATCCTTCCGTCCTGTGAAATTAATGAACCCATTGATTATTCGAATTGGCATTTGCTAGTGGTTGGGGTTTTGATCTTCATTGTGCATAATGGCTCATAGGTCTGCATGTCCTCTGGTTTTGTGTCACCCCAAACTTAAGTTATCAAACATGACAGTCTCCTAATTTCGTAAGTATCGAGCCATTTTGTTTTGCACAGACCATTCCTTGTTACTTGTTTATTGGAAGTTGAATCCTCCCTCCCGTGTTATCTACTGTGTCTATTTGATAGCTAACATGGCCCATGTGGTTCGAATCGAACCTAATGGCTGTTAGGCCCTTCTTGCCCACGATGACGCCATAAATGATTTACAGGTTCACGATTGGCATATTTTCCTCTGGAAATTTGAGGGTTACAACCTCGTGGTCGCACAAGCCTTTTCTCAAACATTTGATGGGTTCAGAGCCAAAGTTGGGGATGTGAAATTGGAGGTCATAGAGGAATCTATAACTCGAGCAACAAAACTGCCACAGGAAGGCGAGAAATGGTTCAAAAATGATAAAATGGAGGACGTGCCTTGGAGCATGTTCATGGTCTCTCGGAAATCCACATGCTGCCCTAAAGGTATTCCTATTACCCTCCTGAAACCTCGATGGCATGACCTTATTTTGATTATGAAACAGTTTATAACATGCCAGGGAAGGTATGGTTTGGTATTTTTATACCACATCTGACTATTGATGTTGTACCTAGGGTTTAAACTAAACATACCCCTATACTTGTTGATGAGCCTGTACAAGATGTCGAAACGGTATAAGAAGCAAACCTTGAACCCTCTATCAAGTCTCTTTCACCACAAGCTTATAATAATTCTGTCGGTATCACACTTATCTCAAATTGGCGACACTTGGGAAAGATTCCCGAGTCGAAATGATTTTTCCCAACCCGAGAGCACAATGAAGCCACCTTTAAATGAAAACCCCAATTCTGATGACCCTATGACTGAGGATCAAGGTTTCGATTTACATGATGACTGTGAACTTCCTGAACCAAATCCTGTTGCTTTGCAAACCCCCTTGGGTAAAAAACCACAAGGCATTTTTTCACCTAGGAAATTGCTAGAACAGGTAATGGATGTGTTGAAAGAAATGATTTCTCCTACCCCTGCTATCGAGTCGAATCAGGGCTTTAGTGACAAACCTACTGTCAATAAAAATCATAAGAGCAAGAAACAAGAAAACTCATATTTAAATTTTATAAATAAGAGATCTGGTCGATTGATATCTAGGAGTCTGAGAAATCGAAAAAAGGATCATTTGAGCTCGATATCAATGATCAAGGTCAATGATCACTATTCAGATGAATAGATCAATGATTTCCTCGCTCGGGAAGATCCAAATAACAGTGTCTCAAGAATGAAACTGTTGGTCAAGCTGAGCAATATGAATTTGTCTCTAGACTACCTCCTTTTTTGAAAGGCCGAGAAGGTTTTGCTGGCATTAGTCATGACTTGAAGCAAGCCACATTAAGAGCCGAGGCATCCATTGCTGAATACGCTCAACCTCGACCTGCTATAGACCCAGTACACTGTGACAATTGCTTGGACTGGGTAGAATGCTATTATAGGGACATACCATTTTTACAGGCACAATTAAAACATCTGGCTGCTCACAATTCTCTACTTGAACGAGAAAACCAAGAGTTGAAAAGATGCACAGAACGGGAAAATAAAAGACCCAAAAGATCCGGTAATATAATCATAAAAAATGCAAACAATTTCAATGCCATCATTAATTCAGAACTGTCCAACCCTTCATTGTATAATTTCTAAAATGGTAAAAGTTGTTTTTGATTTTATTTGATTTTATTCTGTTATGAAAATCGAATAGGAAGATTTAATTTTCATTTTCTTTGTTAATATAAGACTAGCTACATAATCTCACGATTATGTAGCCAGTCTATTTTTGAATGTTAGTTGGCATTATTTTATGAATATCAATTTCATTTTGTTATCTACAGGAAAGTGATGATTATGGTGCTATTTACATGGAGAAACTATCTTGGATCATGCATTGTATAGTTCTGTAGTTTCTTTCTTTTGCATAAAACTTTGTTATTATGTAATAAATTTTGACAAACCAACTCCTACAGGAGTGGTTTCCTGTTGTACTATTTTTTTAAAACAATCTATTTTTGGGGGATTGCACTCTATCTTGCATGATAAGAGTTTGTTAATCCAAAACTAGTTTAAATAGTGATCACTGTTAGTAGTGAATACATCTTTTGTTGGGATACATTATGGACATGTGATTTGGAGAACTGATATGGTGAATCTATCCACCATTGGCTTTAGACCTGTGTGATGCTTATTCCATTATGTTCTTTTATTGCCTCGATTTTATGAAATATTATTATGTTTGATGCAACTTTAGGCTCATTGTCATATGGTGTTTCATATCATTTAATACTCAGACGCTGTCTATAATTTGTTATTCCATTTAGTATCTGTGATCAATCTGCCATTTGATTATTATCGATTTATTATAGATATTAAATGATGGATTATATTAATGCTTTGAATTGAGTTTCCTTTCATTCTAAATCATTAATTATCATAAGATCACCAGATCTTTTACAATTATCTTTTTGTTGTTATATTCTTACTCTAATACATTAAACAATCCTTTGAATTTATTTTGGGAATATTAGCACTTTTCTGTCACAGGTTTCCCTTATATGCAGGACAGTTAGGAGCTCGAATTGCACAGGAAGATAAACTCAGTTTAATCGATTAGTTACAGGTTAGTTTGCTTGTCATTTAGTTAAATTATTTATTGATGAAATAAGGATAGCATGAATTAGCTTTGACTGCTTATGTATTCTTATTTCAATTCGTATTTGCTTAGCATTCATTAGTTTTAGATTTTTAGACATTCAAAAGAAAACAAAAAAATGTATGTGCTTTGTTTATCTATTTTAGAAACATTTTCAAGAACATTCATTTCACAAGATTTCGAGTAAACCTTGCAAGTTGTATATAATCTGTTTATAATCAATACATACATATTCATGTTTCTATTTGAACACTTGTAATTAGTAAACTTATATTCTTAGTATCATAGCTTTTAGATTAGTTTCATTTATTTTATCATTTTTAGGACTTAGTTGGCTAACAGAGCCGTTAAACCCGTTGGGTCAGTTCGTTCCAAACGACTTGGGTTTTTTAGACAACCCCGGTCCGGATTTGACCTTCCAGTTGACAGTGTGTCAATTATGCCCGTCAACACAATACTATGGTAAGTCAGTTAATATATATCAAGATTAAAATTTCAGATGAAGATAAATGTATTAGTTTACTGTATTCTTTACCAGAATCCTGGGATAGTCTGGTTGTGGCCATATGTAGTAATACAACTTCCTTGAAGTTTGATGAAGTGGTCTCATCCTTGTTGTCGAAGGAGATGAGACAATAGAATATGGAAGGACAGAGCACAAACACATTATTTGCAAGAGGATGTTCCCATGAAAGAAATAGATCTAAGTTCTCAAGTGGGAGATCTAAGTCTAAGGGTAGATATAAATCTCCTGAAAATTTTGTAAAGGTATGTTGGAGATGTGGAAAAGAAGGGCACTACAAGAAGCAATGTAGATCCAAAGTTCAGAAAAAGAAGGGATCTGAAGAATCTCATTCTACAGAAGAAAAGATCTCCAAGGAAGGAGGAGGGGACGTGTACTTGGATTCTTCAAGCACACGTGCAGATCATGAGGCATGGTTGGTTGACTCTAGTGCATCCTTTCATATGAATCCCCATAGGGACTAGTTCTATGAATATGAAATATATGATGGAGGTAATGTTTTCTTAGGTGATGATTTGACAACCAGAATCATAGGACGAGGAAAAGTCAAGTTGAGGCTCATAGATTGAAGGATCAAAACATTTCCTGGTGTTCTGCACATCCCAGGTTTGGCTAGAAATTTGATTTCTGTAAGCAAAATGGATGATGCAGGGGTAAAAACAATATTTGAAAAAGAAACCTACAGGATGGTTCGAGGAGCAATGGTGTTGCTGAAGGGAGTTCAATTTGGAACTCTGTATAAGATGCAAGGAAGCACTATTAGTGATGGGTGTAATAGTTCCATTGTTCCTGATATTGGAGTTGAAGAAGAAAGAACACCTATAGTCTTTAAAGAAAAGGTTATACTATGGCATCAAAGACTGGGGCATACAAGAGAAAAAGGTCTTTGACTACTACATGGTAAAGGTATGGTTGAAGGTATGTCTAACTGCTCTCTGGATTTTGATTTCTGTGAACATTGTCTATATGGGAAGAAGAATTGGGTAAGATTCCCCTTTGGTGCAACCAGGGCAGAAGGACTTTTACAACTAGTTCCCAATGATGTTTTTGGATCTGTGTCGGTCCCATCATTGGAAAAATCTATGTACTATGTCTCATTTATACATGAATTTTCGAGGAATACTTGGATATATTTCCTCAGGAAGAAATCCGAAGTCTTTGACATGTTTAAAGAGTTTAAGGCTCTTGTTGAGAGTTAAACAGAGAAAAGAATTAAGGTGCTGAGGACAGATAATGGCGAAGATTTCTGTGGGAATGAATTTGGAGAATTCTGTAAGAAGTGCGGTATAGAAAGACATAAGAATACTCCATATACACCTCAACAGAATGGAGTTGCAGAAAGGATGAACATGATGCTGATGGAAAAAGCAAGGTGCATGCTTAGTGGTGCCAGGTTAGGGCAAGAATTCTGGGCAGAGGCAGTGGGTACTGCATGTTACATGGTCAACATATCACCCTCATCGGTGTTGGATGACAAGACATCATAAGAGATATGGACTGGTAAGGAACCTTCTCTCACACATCTCAAGGTATTTGGATGTGATGCATATGCTCATGTTCCAAAGGAAAACAAGAGTAAGCTAGATAAGAAGGCCATAAAGTGTATCTTTATTGGATATAAAGATGGTCTCAAAGGTTATAAGATTTGTAACACAAAAACTAAGAAGGTAGTGTATAGCCGAGATGTGGTATTTAGAGAAATGAAGGATTTTGTTAAACAAGAAGTCCTACCAAGTAAGGAAGAACCATAGAAAATAGAGTTTGATTTAAAGGATGATGAGTCAGACTCTACAGAAGAACAAGAATCAAAAGAAGAAGATCATCATACTCCAGTATTGAGGAGATCAGTTCGAGAAAGAAGGCTACCAAAAAGGTATACTCCATCTGATTTCTGTTCAAATTTTTCTTTGTCTATTACTAATGATGATCCTAGAACTGTTAGGGAGGCAGTGGATTCAGAGGATGGAAATCTCTAGAAAAGGGCCATGGACGAAGAAATGACATATTTGGATAAGAATGAGGCTTGGGATATAGTGGATTTGTCGTCTGGAATAAATCCCATTGGAAGCAAATGGGTATTTAAAGAGACGCTGAATGCAGAAGGAAAAGTGGAGAAATACAAATCTCAGTTAGTAGCAAAGGGTTATTCCCAGGTTGAGGGAATTGATTTTGGCGAGATTTGTTCTCCTATTTCCAAGTTAACCTCTATAAGTTTTCTATTATCTGTTGCTGTTGCATTTGATCTTGAAGTAGAACAAATGGATGTGAAGACAACATTACTATATGGGGATCTGGAAGAAGAAATCTATATGAAGCAACCAGAAGGTTATGATGTGAAGGGAAAGAAGAAGCTAGTATGCAAGCTGAAAAAGTCCCTGTATAGTTCAAAACAACCACCAAGGATGTGGTATCAAAAATTTGATACTTATATGCTGGGACTTGGCTTCACAAGAAGCAAAGAGGATCACTGTGTGTATTTTAAATTAATTGGTGATCATTTGATTTATTTGGTCTTGTATGTGGATGAAATGTTGCTAATAGCAAATAGCAAGGAGATTATCCAGGATGTGAAAACTTAGTTATCCTCTAAATTTGACATGAAGGATCTCAGTGCTTCAAATTTCATTTTGGGCATGGAAATTAAAATAGATCGAAAAAAGATGAAACTTTCGTTAAATCAGAGAAAATATGTCTAGACAATATTGTAGAGGTTTAATATGCAGGAATTTAAACCAGTCAAGGTTCCTATTCCCGTTGGTGTAAAGTTATTTGCGGATCAGTGTCCCAAGACACAGAAAGAGGAGGAGGACATGTATTGTGTTCTGTTATCACTCCAAGAGTCACTCCCAGATTGAAAATGAGAGTAAGCTTGGTAACATAGAAATGAAAATGGATTAAAATAGTTTGAATAGGTGGATCAATAAGAGAAGAGTAAAAAGGAGGGCATCAGACTGCTACAAATACATTCCATTGGGCGTGGAGTTATAACATCCTACATATCAAAGGCAATCAAGCTGCCTACCAGAAAAAGGCTTATGAAAAGATGGATAGAAGAATAGAAGGTAAACAAAGAGAAGAATATCCACACAAAAGAGATCCTTTCTGTAATATATATTAAAGAGTGCTTGAACAATAATATGTGATTAACAAGCAATTACCACAAATCCTTTGCAACTCATGAATTCATTAACCAAAGGTAGCTTTTGATCTTCAAAATATGTAAATATTACTCAATAAAGATGACAAGATAAAATGATAAAAAAGAACACAAAGTTTGATAAGCAACTCTCATGAATCTCTAATGGCATAAATGCTAATTACAATAGGCCCTCATGCTTACAATTGAGCAAATAAACTGTTCCTCTAGCTCTCTCCTCTCTTGGATCATGAGTCCAACCTTCCTACCCTCTTGTACAATGAATATATATCCATATAGGTCCTTTCCATCTCACCCATTCAAACTCCAACCCCTTTCCCAAAATAGAAACAACTATAAACAGAAAATGACACATTTTAACTAATTTCCTGCTTTTCAGGAGGTAAAATTATGAAAACTAGGCTTCCAAACGCCACTTGTAATTCTCATACCATAAAAACTATGTAAAATATGAGAACAATGTTTGTATATAAAATCGTTCTGAAGAAAAACCTCTCTGAGTTTCTTTAAATTCATCTCCAGCTGGCCGCAATAGGTGTCACAAAAACATGTCTCAAACAAGAAATCACGAAAAATGAAAACATAGGGCTCAAAGATTCTTTCGAATCTACCAATTTGTGACACCTGTGAAAAATGAAAGAGGTTAATGTTCATGGGCTCGTTCTTGACAATAACCTCCTTTATATTTTGAAAATTCATCTTAGTTCACCCGTAAATCCTTTTGGAAGTCAACTGGTAAAAAATGCCAGTTTAGCAGTCTTAAAACAGAGTTTCAACAACACATTCCATAGCACCACTTCTATGTCAAATATCTCTCTAACCATAACACATTTTAAAAACATGAGAGAGGTTTTTGTTATTTGGTATGTGATGAACAAAAAAATCCTCTAGCATTCAAAAATACCTTGTCAATTGTTCATAATCCAAGTTTTAAGTTAGTCACTCAAAACTGGGAGAAGCGCCCAAAAATAACTCTGCACAATTTGGTCTCTGCCAAAATTTCAGTAGCAAATTTAGGCAACGCCCGCTTGTGTGTTCTGTCAAACTTTAGGTAGCGTCATAAAAATATGCAACACCTTCACTTGGACATGTGCAGAATGGGTAGAAACCTCGAGTAGTATCAACACCATTAGCTTTAGGCGATTCAACAACATTGTAGGTAGCAAACTGGTGGAACATCAAAAATAGACTATTCCGTAGCGCTAAAATAGACTATGTCTGCACTTATTAATGCCGAAGGGATTAATTCTTTGTAAAAAACACAAAACTCTGAACAATAAGCACTTAGAAGCCTGTTTAGGTGGCAGAGGTAATGTTTCATCAATTGTTTATCTTTGCAAAAAGGGACACAAGCTTTCCAATGCCTTGGCCCTTATCTTTCTTCTTCTGTAGGATAGATACTTTTGGTAGGGACTGTTATTCAATAGCCTCTTTAAGAGTTGATGATCTTGTGAAAGGATTTCTGACCTTGATGCTGGTTGCTGAAGGAGATGAGGAGAAGTGTAGCTTCTTTGTTTTGCCTATAAAGGTTTTTTAAGCTGCCTTATGGAGAGGCATGCCTCTTCTAGTTGCAAATTATTGTGCTAACATATGCTCCATGGGGGATAGAGTCCTCCCTGTGAGGCTCTAATATCTCTTGTAGTTTCAGTGCCTTATCCATTGGGTTACTCCCAACCTTTAACCTCTGCAATATTATTTGATCTATGACCTTCAACCGAAACTAAATGCAAATGAAAACTGAAACTCACAAAAATGATGAAAACGATACTTGTCCAACAAGCTTATTGTACACACCTACTCTAATTAGAACTGCAATTTAGTTAAGTAAAGGCTGACTTCCATAACATCCATCAAAGAAACTTTAATACTGAAATAATCTCATCTTTCTCGCTGATCAACATATGATGTTTGAAATGTAACAACAATGATAAGAACTTATTCAAGAAACCATACTCACCCGAAAACGCTGATGAGTTTAAGAAATTTGAAATCTTCAAGTTCTCTGAAATGTATGATTCCATGAAGGCTGCCATCGAGTCTTTGAAAGCAAGATCATAAACATGCTAGTCCATGGAAAACACTTTCTCAACCATGATTGCTTCTCTGCTGGAAGACTAATTACTTTCTTGTTCTCTTAAGAGCAACTTGTGGTCATAAAAAATGGAAGTCTTTCCCTCTTCAAAATCATGATCATAAGATGATGATAGAGAAATGTTTAAATCACAAGGATAATGATCAGTTAGAAACATGTAGTTGCCTATACAATCATCGGTTATAATAGGCTTAGCCTTATTTGCAAATTGATCATAAAATTCAGACTCACACTTGTCTTTAGAACACTTTGCAAATGTTGAAGAATTCAGATTTAAATATGAAATGAGCTCACATGCTTGCCGCTGTTACAAAACTGGTTCACATTTATTACCTTCCTGCTCAAATTCTGAAACATACTGACATCTTGTTTTCTCATGTGCATGCAGATTTTCAAAGTTGACCTGCTCTCGGATCCTCCTGGAAGCATGGGTGTTTTCCTCCACTCCTTGAGCATATTCAAACAAGCTCCTTAAGGATGAAGACTTCCTTTCTAACAGGAGAAGGGCAAGTTCTGAATGCAAACCCATAACATAATATATCATGGCAGCAGTCTTTGTGGGACGGATCTCCAAAGGCATATCATGATAAATGCCATAGAATCTTCTGTTAAAAACAGACATAGCTTCATCCCGCTCTCTCTTTAAAGCACAAAAATCAGCAAGGCATGAATCTAATGATTTGTTCTCGCCCCAATACTTCACAAAAGCATTAGAGAAGTCGATCCAAGAGCCAATAGAATCATCTCTCAGACCCTTAAACCATGCAACAACATCTCTGATCAAATACTTAGAGAATAATCTCATGATCAAATCTTCATGAACAATCTCGAACCGATCAATAAAATCCTCAAAGGATTCCAAGTGCCTCTCAGATGAAACTTGATTCTCTCCAAAAAACCGGAGAAGATATTCAAAGCAATCAAGAGAATAAGGATGAAGGAGATAGGTCAACCTTAAAGGCCTGAACATCTTCATCCTGATTTTAATTTGAAAGGCAGTGGGATGATTATGAAAGTTAATAGGTTGATGACAAGGTTCATCAGTAATGCAAAAAGGTACTGAGCTCTAGATAGGTTTGGTATCAATTCCGACCTCTGTAAGGTTACATGACTGATCAGATTCAGGGGGAATTTGAATGCAGTGATCATCTTTATGAATGGGCTGAGGTAAAGCTACTGAATCTACATCTACAATATATGCAGTATGCAGATCTTCTTCTTCTAAAGATGGATATATACAAGAAGGATGATGATTTTCTGAATATACAAAATAGAAAATGATTCTCTTTACACGCGAAGGGAACAACATGAAAGAGCTGATAAAGAACAACAACAGTTCATGAAGCAGGCTAATGAACTGATACCTGGATTTAGAATTCATCCTCTTCATCTTCTGTCAATCAGATTCTCCCCAGTGGAGTCTTTAATCGTGGAGTCGCCAGGCAGATTGCTATAGTCAATTCAGTGTCCTTCCTTTGTCTGCCATCAAAAGTTGGATCAATGTCGTTTTCCCAGGGAAACTAGCTTCACTTCCTTTCCCCGACGACGACGCCAATTATGTTATCACTCCAAGAGTCACTCCCAGACTGCAAATGAGAGTAATCTTGGTAACATAGAAATGTAAATGGATTAAAATAGTTTGAATAGGTGGATCAACAAAAGAAGAGTAAAAAGAAGGGCATCAGACTGCTGCAAAAACATTCCATTGGGCATGGATTCATAACATCCTACATATCAAAGGCAATCAAGCTGCCTACCAGACAAAAGGCTTATGCAAAGACGGATAGAAGAATAGAAGGTAAACAAATAGAAGAATATCCACATAACATAGATCCTTTCTATAATATAGATTAAAGAGTGCTTGAACAATAATCTGTGATTAACAAGCAATTACCACAAATCCTTTGCAGCTCATGAATTCATTAACCAAAGACAACTTTTGATCTTCAAAATCTGTAAATATTACTCAATAAAGATGACAAGATAAAATTATAACAAAGAACACAAATTCTGATAATCAACTCTCATGAATCTCTAATGGCAGAAATGCTAATTACAACAGGCCCTCAGGCTTACAATTGAGCAAATAAACTGTTCCTCTAGCTCTCTCCTCTCTTGGATCATGAATCCAACCTTCCTACCCTCTTGTAAAATGAATATATAGCCATATAGGTCCTTTCCATCTCACCCATTCGAACTCCAACCCCTTTCCCAAAATAGAAACAACTACAAACAGAAAATGACACGTTTGAACTAATTTCCTGCTTTTTAGGAGGCAAAATTATGAAAACTAGGCTTCCAAATGCCACTTGTAATTCTCAAACCATAACAACTGTGTAAAATATGAGAACAGTTTTTGTAGATAAACTCATTATGAAGAAAAACCTCTCTGAGTTTATTTAAATTCATCTCTAGCTGGCCGCAACAAGTGTCACAAAAACATGTCTCAAACAGGAAATCACGAAAACTGAAAACATAGGGCTCAAAGATTCTTTTGAATCTCCCAATCCGTGACACCTGTGTGAAAAATGAAAGAATTTAATTTTCACGGGCCCATGCTTGACAATAACCTCCTTCAGATTTTGAAAATTTATCTTACTTCACTCGTAAATCCTTCTGGAAGTCAACTGGTCAAAACTTCCTATTCAGCAGTCTTAAAACATAGTTTCAACAACACATTCCATAACACCACTTCTATGTCAAATATCTCTCTAACCATAACACATTTTGAAAAACCAAGAGAGGTTTTTTTTATTTGGTATGTAATGAAAAAAAACATCTTCTAGATTTCAAAAATACCTTATCAATTGTTCATAATCCAAGTTTTAAGTTAGTCATTCAAAACTGGCAGAAGCGTCCAAAAATAACTCTGCACAATTTGGTCTCTGCCAAAATTTCGGTAGCACCCGCCTGTGTGTTTTGTCAAACTTTAGGTAGCACCATCAAAATATGCAGAACCTTCACTTAGAAATGTGAAGAATGGGTAGAAACCTTGAGTAGTAGCAACACCATTAGCTTTAGGCGATTCAACAACATTGTAGGTAGCAAACCGGTGGAACATCAAAAATAGACTATTCCGTAGCGCCATAGCGTTACAGAATGTCTGCACTTATTACTGCCGAAGGGATCAATTCTTTGTAAAATACCCAAAAATCTGAACAGTAAGCACTTAGAAGCTTGTATAGGTGGCAAAGTTAGTGTTTCATCAATTGTTTATCTTTGCAAAAAGGGACACAAGCTTTCCAATGCCTTGGCCCTTATCTTTCTTCTTCTATAGGATAGAGACTTTTGGTAGGGACTGTTCTTCAACAACATCTTTAAGAGTTGATGATCTTGTGAAAGGATTTCTGACCTTGATGCTGGCTTCTGAAGGAGATGAGGAGAAGTGTAGCTTCTTTGTTCTGCCTATAAATGTTTTTTAAGCTGCCTTATGGAGAGGCAGGCCTCTTCTAGCTGCAAATTCTTGTGCTAACATATTCCATATGCGAGTGCAATTGGCAGTTTGATGTATGCAATGGTCTGTAGTAGACCGGATATTGCACATGTAGTGGGAGTTTTGAGCAGGTATATGTCAAAACCAAGGAAGGAGCATTGGACAACAATATTTTTTCTGCCTCGGGAAATGATTCACATATTTAGGTGGTTTTTCAGCACATGGATTTTTGTTGATGGTTTTCTATTTACGGTTAATGAATTAGGGTTGTTGACTAATCCAGGTCATTGGGTTAGGTTTTTGGATGCCACTGGCTCCTATTTGTATATTGTATTGTAAATAATGTATCACTATGAATGAATATAGAATATGCTGGTTTTCCCGGTTTGGGTTTCTAGGGGAAAAATCTCTGTGTAATGTTTGTATTTGCCATTGTATCTTTTCTGTTCATTTACTAAAAATCTGTTTGAAGTAAATATTGTACAAGGTTAAAATATACAAAGTCAGCCTTATGACTATAGCATTCATCTAATGAAAACATAAAATATAACCATCAAAATCCAAAACTAACCTACTAGATTTAAAGATCGGTTAAAGAGCTTCAATTTAGACTATTTATTTGCTTATTTTGACCTAGGAAAACTCAAGTTCTAACTAGTATAGGGTTAGTAACCTAACTAAGACAGATTTTGCAGCAAATATATCAACGAAGAAAACTCATAAAAAACTATCCAACTAACTCTAGGAAACACTTAGAACACTCAAGAATAGTTAGCTATTGAATATGAACTAAAACTAGCTAAATTAGTACACTAGTCTAGGAGTTAAAGTGAGTTGTCCTAGACACTATTTTTTGCGTAAAATTGCAGCCTTGTGGTTGTAGATTTCAATGAGGTACAAAATAAAAACTATCCACCAAATCAAAAAAACTAAAACTTTATAATGAAATATCTACTAAAGCCACACAAAATTGACTACCAATTTGCCTAAAAATGTGAAGTAAAACCAAAGATCTAACAACCTAAAGTTAGTAAACTAGTAGAAATTGCAATAGAGAAGGGTTTGAAAGTTGAGGGGGTTAGAAACCTCAAAAAATTATCCCAATGGGCTAGAGGTGCGCTCTAGGGGGGCGATTTCAACTATGCAATCAAATTTGAATTTCGATGGAAATACATGCATCCCAATGCAAACTCTCATGATCTCCAATGAAAAATCAGTGCCTTAGTCCCTTGGGTATGGAGTCAAAATCTTGGAGGAGAGGCTATAAAATCCAAGAAAGAAGTCTCCCTCACAAGTTGTAGGGTTAGCTATCCTGCAAGAGGGTTAGAATCAACAATATGTCTAGCCCTTAAAGTTACACAACATGGTAAAACCTGCAATAAAGTTGTTAGTCTCCTAGTCTTTGCCACAAATCCTACCAATAAACTAGATCCTTAGGGTTGTAGATTTTTCTATACCTAAGACAAGTTTAATTAAAGCACAAACAATTGTCTTGCAATTTAGGGTTTTATAAATGGATAAATCAAGACAAAATGGAAACTTATCACCAAAAATATCTTGAAGAAGAATTAACCAATAACATAGCAACACAATCATCCATCAAGATCATCTATATTTCGCCCATAACTCCATTGCATAAGTCTCCATGAGAAATCACACCATCGAAAACCACATTGACACTAGTGTAGCGAAAATTTAAAGTGCAAAAGAGTAATATTATTCCACCACAAAAACAAAAAAAAAAACATTCTAAATGAAATCAAGTGAGCAGTATTTATAGATCCCTAGATAACTCATAATAATTAAATTTAAAATAATAAAAATATTCTAGATAACTCATAATGATTTTTTTTACCGTTTAAAATTGGTCAAAAAATAAATTCCTAGTGAGAATCTAAATATAATTCCTTAACTCCCTATGTTAAATAAAAAGTGGCTAATCAACCATAAAGTCATTAATGACCTAGGAAGACCCAAAACTATTTCAAAAATAATCTAGACAACTCACTTTATAACCACCTTTCACCATTTTTCATTTGAATTTTATTTTAAATGGTCAAAATACAAATAGAAGCTGAGTTTCTAGATCTAACTAATCTAACTAACTCCCAAAAGTAACAAATAAAGTGGTAAAACCATTCATCAAGTAAAAAATGACCAAGGGAGACCAAACGACCCCCTCCATAATCAAGGGAATCTCCCAAAAGATAGACGCCTAGGGTAAAATATGCCATCGATCCTCTCAAAAATGAAGTTGGTGAAATGTAGCAAGCCTCCGAAGGCTAGTCAATGCATAGATCTACTCATCCTCAGGAAAAAAATGTGGAACAACCTCCTCTATGTGGGAAAAATCATCATCATGGCGCATCTATCCCTCCAAATGGGTGAAAAACACATTGTCCAAGGGAAATGACTCCTCCAAATCAAGTGGGAAAGCCTCCAAAGGCTCAAGGACAAAGACATATCCAACATCAAGTCGTCTCTAAGCCTCCCAAGGCAAAATGCTCCAACATATCTATCCAAAAATTATCCAAAAGTGCCAAAGGGAGGGTGATGTCACCCTTCAAGGGAGGTCGATCCAATGAAGGAGGGAACCGATCAAGCTAAAAACTGGGGCGAGTGGCTCTAAAATCAAGAAGACGAGGTCTACAAAAAATCTATGGCACCCATGTAGTAGAAATATGAGATCTAGTCTAGGGTTTCAAAACCGTAATGAGGCCCAACAACAAAAATGATCATATGACACATGTATATGTCTACAAAGCTGTAATGAAATGACACATGGCAAGAAACTATAGGAAAAAATAAGACATGTGCATCTAGAAGAAAAATTCCTAAAATCATAGCAAGATAAACCAACGTAATATAAAAGCCATTAGTAGTCAATCCATCACACTCCTCTATCCTAGTTGACATAAGCTAAGAAAGTTATGATTTTTTCATAGACAAGGTATGGGAAGGTCATCAAGGAATCCAAGTAGGCTAAGTCACCCTAAAGTGAAGAGGTTGGTTCCCAAGAAACGAGTCTTCAAAGTCACAGATGAATAAAGGGGAAAAACATAGTGGGTTAACTTCGAAGGTGTTGGAAGTTCGACACTCAGGGTTCATAGTATCTCAATCAAGGGTGACTTTGGGAATGAGCTACGACCATTGGTTCTAGTTATCCGTGAGGCTTAAGTCCTATATTATCCTTTTATCACGTTATCACATGGGGGCACTACTACATATGGGCGGATTATTCCACGAAATTTTTCTACGCCACTAGTTTCATCTTTTTTTTTAAACAGGTTGGTATTTTCGTTGTTATTGCCACGAAAGTTCATTGCAATATCCACGAAAATATTATTTTAATCTAGTTGGGATTTTCGTTGCAATAGCAATGAACTTTCGTTGCAATAGCGACAAAATTTTTGCCTATCTCATTGGTCGGTGTTAACGACTAGTTGACTATTTAATCTATATATACGTGACTTTAAGAGACTTTGTGACACAATTGCTATAGTTGCAACACTGCTCTTGGCTTTTGTTTGAGCTTCTTATTTTTTCCGTCACCCACCGGTTGAACAAATCCAATTCTCGATCTACATAGCTTGGATTTTGAACTTGCAAGGTTAGTATGTTATTTTTTATTGATGTACTCATTTAACTTGTAAATTTTTGTTCAAATGTCCAAATTTCACGTAGCTTGTTTTTTCCTTGATAATATATTATAATATGTGTAGTACCATATTTCATGTCTTTTGTTTTTGGATCTAGTTAGTATATTCTATGGAAAAGGGTACGTGGATTCCATAATATTTACGAGATCTTCACACAATATTCAAAAATTTCAAATAGAACTCACATTATTTTCCATAGACAAAGAGATATAATGCATGCGTGTGGAAGATAAAATAGTAAAACAAAGAAGAAAACTGCAATTTCAACTTGTAAAAAGAAAAATTCGAGGAAGCCTCTAATTTCAATGAAAGAGGCATAAGCTTACCAAATATTCAAGAAGAGACTATTCTGAAAGTTTCACCTCACCCAGAGAAATATTAATAACATTTCCCTCTTCCACATAAATTCTTTGCTATCCTCAACATATTGTAATAAATAATGGGTAGGTTGGCATTAGTGACAAGATAACCTGTTGATATTACATATAATTATTAATGTA
>ML785944.1:391887-402689 GCA_009831015.1 Picea engelmannii
CCTAACACTTGAGGATGATCCTAGCTACAAGGATCAAAATGTCAAGAAAATAGAAACTGAACGTAAATATCCACTTCATGAATATTTCTATTGCATGAACAATATGAATAATAATATATCAAAATCTAATTAGAAATGAAATAAATAACTACTATTAGGAGTTGAGGATTCAACCTTACAATGAGATAAGAGAAATGGTACCCTAGAACATCTTTGATAAATTTGGGATACTTCCTCTACACATAACCATGTGATTAATCGAGATCTTAGAAGTAGACCGAACAATTGAATAGGTTAATAAAGTCTTCTGGTCATTCCCAAATGACAAGTCTCATGAGCTAGACGACTTGACCACTAATTTTAAAAATATTTTGCATAGATGTTAGCTCCTCTTTTCCACAACATTATATATGACATTCAATACATCAATGAGATTTATATTTCAAAAAATGCCATTTTCGCAACCCTAGTACCTAAAGGAAGGGCCTCAGATGAAATTTAGAATTGATGCATCTGGTGTACCCTCATCTTCACTCCGTAGGGATTCTTAGAATGATCCAACTTACTTTTATCTCACTATGTTGCATATCTTCTTAATTTACCAAGTGGAATAACCCAAAAATTTGGATTTTATGAAAAAATTGTATTTGCTCACACAGATCCTTGGAGTGTACCTAGGAATATACTCATCTTAAACTGAAATAGGTAGTGGAAATTGGTTTCCAATGGAGATTTCACCACCCAGCTATAAGGATTCCTACTTGTATTCCATTCCAGAGTTGGGGCTATGATGTTACATGAGGATATGGACAAAATTACTAACTTCCTCGAAAATTCTATAAGCTACACACAAAACCCTTGCTAAGCTATGTACTAATATTAGTATGAAGGGAAAATAGCTTATAGCTAGAGCCATTGCTAACATACTCATTAAGCATTGTGTGAGCCATAACAACTCAAGACTTCAATAGAAAGTTGATGCTTCAACACTTAGCCAATGGTCTTGATATCCCACCCACTACTACAAGGCCTTCTTGCTAACCTCCTAGCTAGAACATGGAATACTACTCAACTCTCAAGGTAAAATATGGAAACAATTGATTCACAAAAAATATCTTAGTGATCTAAATCCAACAACAAATTATTGTTTGTCAATCAATTGTACTCCCCTAGTAGAAGGAGTTGTATAGTTATGTCCGTACAATTGTTGTTTGGCACATTTTTCGAGGTGTTGTCCAACAAAGGAGGGTCGTACAACAATATGGATTTGGCACAGATTTCTAGGCAGAAAGGAGTGGGATTGTTGGGTGTTGTAAGTGTATTTCTCTTGTTGGAAATTGCAATTTTGTTGCTGATATAATTTCCTGAACCTAATAAAATCTCTCTCTTTGGATTTCCCCACTTCGGGGTTTCCCCTGGCTGGTTGCCTAAATTTCTGACTATTACATGGATGTGTAATTGTTGTTCATTGTGTTTATTCCGCTGCAAAAGTGCTTGGAAATGTGTATTTCTACTCATAATATTTTCAGAATGTGGGTTTATACATTTCAGAGTTCATAGATGACAATTATCTCTAGGTTGTTAAGTGTATGACATAATTTGTTTAAGTTGATTTTGTCATTAAATTTCTACATGGTATCAGAGCTTGGGTTCTGAGTGATAGTGAGCAGTGAGATTTTTGGGCAAGGTTTGAAGGGGGAAACTTGATTGTTTGTTTTCCATTGAAAAATTGACAGGGAGATGGATTTTTGCATCAGGTATGAGGACCGGTTGGATAGGATTTCCAACTATTTGCAATGGAAAAGTCAGGATGTCAACTATTCTCAGGGAGAACAAGATTTGGAGCTTTGTTAGCACCATAATTGTTGTTCCATAAACAAACCCTATAGCTTTGGATTTGCATGAGGTAAAGGAGGCCAAAGCTCAAAGGCTTATTCTAGATGGGGTGAAGGACCACCTTATCCCTCACTTGGCTGAGAAGAAGACAACCAAAGATATGTGGGATGCACTTAAAAACTTGTACGAGGCGAAGAATGAAAACCAGAAGATGGTCTTGAAAGATAAACTGCGTGATACCAAGATGGGTAAGGGGGGGAGTGTGTCTTCTTATCTTACTCGAGTAGCTCAAGTGAAAGATGAGTTGGTTGCAGTTGGGGAGGTCATTTCAGATTCAGAGTTGGTGAGGATAGCCTTGAAATGCTTCACCAAGGAATGGGAAGTCTTCGTGAAGTGTGTGGTGGGTCGTGAGCATCTTCCAAATTGGAGCAGACTATGGGACAATTTCACTCAGGAGGAGATTCGGGAAGGATCTTAGAGCAGTGGACAGAAGGGAGATGGAGTTGATGAAGAGAATGTTTCTCTTGCTGCAAAGGGCAAGGGGAAGAAGAAAGGAAATTCTGGGAGGGACTTGAGTAAAGTCAGATATTACTATTGTAACCAATTGGGGCACCTTGCTTCTCAGTGTCCTGAGAGGAAGAAGAAAAAAAATGAACATGAGGGTCTTGATACAGCTGCTACATCATCCATGGAGGACTTTTCTTCCAAGTTTGATAAGGAATTTTCTTTGGTTACTTTAGTATTCAATGTCGGTAGTGGAGGACTTGGGGGTGATAACAGATGGATTGTTGACAGTGGAGCCTGATCCGGATTATTTTCGGCACAAAATGAGAGCGGAGATATAATAAATAAATGCACAGAGATATCGCAGATATCCAATAATATAACAAAAATGTATCAGAGATGCAACCATAAACACAAAGATACAGTAATATTTTCGACACAAAATGAGAGCAGAGATATAATAAAGAAATGCACAGAGATATCGCGGATATCCGATAATATAACATAAATGTATCAGAGATGCAACCATAAACACAAAGATACAGTAATACACGATTTCTATTAATGAAAGAAATGTACAAAGACTGTAAAAATACAAAGTGAAAGACTCGCTAGAATGGTGACAACTTATCTCTAAGAAGAGATGTGACGGCTACTCGCATTCGCAAGAAGATGATTACAATGAGGCTCTGAAGGCCTTTTTACAATAAACAGGAATGCCCAAAACCCTAGACATCCAAAAACCTGATCCTAGGAGATGAAGCACCAAAATTTATGTGGGCCTCGTTTGGGTAAGTTAGTACATCAACTTCTCGGGGTCGTAAATTTTGCATACGATCTCTGTTTTAGGCGGATGATAGCTCATTGGAAAGGTATCATCGAAAGGTATATTTCTCCCTGTTTTCCCAAAAACGTCGTTTAGGGCCTCAAAATGGCCCCGGAAGTTAAAAACTGCTAAAAATAATAAATTACCAAAATTGCCAGAAAATTGATTTGAGCCAGTTGGAAAAGGTGGGTGGCCACCGATATCCACTTGGATCAATCCTCCCTCCTTAGGAAGCAATGGTCTCCATTGCATTGAGTGCCTAGGGGAGAGGGAAAAGTCTTTGCTGAATCTACATCTTGGTGAGTTTCTTGCCTTGTTGGAGAAGTCGTGTTGCTTAGTTTGTGGAAGTCTGTCACAAACATGTTGAGGCTGAGGTTGTTCAACAAGTCGAGCTACACAAGAGGATGGTGTGCAGAAGGAATCTTTGCGCTTTGCTACAACCTGGTCGACCTGCTTCTGTTGGATAGAAGGTGCTTGGGGTGAGGCTATAGTGGTTGCAGTGTCCTTTTGTTCCCCTTTTGAACAGATTGTGAAGAAGATTAATTTTACAGTATAAGATACTACCTTGTGGCACTGTTTAGGTGGAACAATAGTCGAAACTACTTCTGGTATTCTGTAGAGATGACCCCCTAGAGAAACAATGACATTGCAGGGTCGAGACTCATAAACAACATGGCGTCTCCACATATATGGTTGGCCCAAGAGAACATCACAGACATCCAGTGGAGCAACATCACATAATACCTCATCCTTGAAGGGTTGGATGTCGTATGACAATCGACACTGCTAGCTGACACGAAGATCTCGTCCTTGGCGAAGCCACCCGATGTTGTATGGCTACGGGTGTGGTGTTGTCAAAAATCCCAACTGTTTGACGACCTTTGCTGAGATGAGGTTCTTCTGACTTCCGCTATCAACAATAAAATGCAGCGGGGTCGCCTTCACCCACATATGTGAATGAAAAAGGCGCTCCCCCTCTTCTGGATTTGTTGGTTCTTCTGGTTGAATTGTTGTGGTCATGAAAATAGCAATGGGGTCTGCGTCGATGATTTTTCTTTTACCAGTATTTTCATAATCAGATTTTGAATCAGGGTTTGGATCCTTGCCTTTGATCTCGGCCACCAATGACTGTTTTGAGAGACATTCATCGGTGTTGTGCCAGGGGCTTTTGTGGAAATCACACCATTTCCCGGTCTCCTCCTTCGTCTTTCCATGACCCTTCTTCTCCTGTGGCTTAGACTGGTTTTCAAGAGACTGTTTATTAGGGTCGTCTTTATCATACTTTGGTTGTTGCGGTTTTGTAGACCTGAACCCCCGTTTGTTCTGGTGCTTAAAATTTTGCTCAATTTTAACAGCATATCGATAAGCAATACCGAGTGATGAGATGTCCAAAAAATCCATTTTAGTTTGGATGTATCTGTGTAGAGCCCCACGGTATTTCAGAACCAAATGTCGTTCGGAGTCTTTGATACCCAGCTTGGTGCGCAAGGTATGGAAGGTATTGGTGAATTCTAGAATTGCTTGGCCCCTCTCTTGTTGTAGTGTGATCCATCTCATGTATTGGTCCTCATAGTTGCCAACAATGTAATATTGTTCCTTTACCGCATCCACACAAAAAATCCCAAGTGGGCTCGGCCCCATATATTCCAGACTCCTCTGTGGAACTCTACTCCTAGTAAGTTTCCCACTAATGTTTGACATGAGGGAGAGCTTTAAGGAGTGCGAAGGTGATATTTTCTCTGTCGAAAAAATTGTGAACAGAGAAATAACCTTCTAGCAGATTTAACCATTTTCCTAGGGCCTCTGCATCTATATGTCCTTCAAATACAAAAATATCAAAATTGACTTGTACCTTAAAAGGTGAGGTGCCTCCAAAGTGGCCGCTTGATGAATATGTGCGTGATGCTATCGGCAAGCGTTGAAGGATGTGAGAAAAAATCTCCATCATTTCGTCCCTCTGTCGCGTGAGAGTTTTTTCAAGCAACAGATTGATAGGATTGTTTGCTCTGTCGTTTTTCTTTTCTTCTGCCATTGAGGGTTTCTTGGGCATGTGAGAGCGATTGTGTTCAAGATAGACGAGATCGAGACCCAACTTTCTATACTCGGACCTCGTTGGGGACATGCACTGAAAAATGATCAAGAGCAGCCTGCTCTGATACCACTGATTTAGATTATTTTCGGCACGAAATGAGAGCGGAGATATAATAAAGAAATGCACAGAGATATCGCAGATATCCAATAATATAACAGAAATGTATCAAAGATGCAACCATAAACACAGAGATACACTAATACACGATTTCTATTAATGAAAGAAATGTACAGAGATTGTAAAAATACAGAGTGAAAGACTCGTTAGAATGGTGGCAGCTTATCTTTGAGAAGAGATGTGACGACTACTCGCATTCACAAGAAGATGATTACAATGAGGCTCTGAAGGCCATTTTACAATAAACAGGAATGTCAAAAACCCTAGACATCCAAAAACCTAACCCTAGGAGATGAAGCGCCAAAAGTCATGTGGGCCTCGTTTGGGTAAGTTAGTACATCAACTTCCCGGGGCCGTAACGTTTGCATACAATCTCCGTTTTAGGCGCATGATAACTCGTTGGAAAGGTATCGTCGAGGAGATTCATTTTGGGGGAAATATCTAAGGAACTTCCATATTCCTCCCCGTTTTCCCAAAAGCGTCGTTTATGGCCTCAAAATGGCCCTGGAAGTTAAAAAATGCAAAAAATAGTAAATTATCAAAATTGCCAGAAAACTGTTTTGAGCCAGTTGGAAAAGGTGGGTGGCCACCGATATCCACCTAGATCAGAGCCTCTTGTCACATGACGTGAATCTGGCGAGTATTCCTTATTATCACAGAGACAGGTCCTGACCGACTAGTGGAGAGTGAAGGAGGTATGGCACAAGTTGTACATAGAGTTGGACGGGTTAGATTCTGACTTGAGTATGTAGGACTCTTGGAGCTTGATGGAGTTATTTTTGTTCCAGGGTTGAGGGTTAGCTTGTTCTTAGTCTCAACCTTGGAGGATGATGGATATTGTACATTGTTCAAGAGGGGACATGTATTTATCTACAGGGAGGGAGTGGACCTAGTTGAACCACAGTTGATTGGTGATCGGGTGGATAGGTTGTACATGTTGCGAGGACAACCTTCAGGTTATGATTCAACGTCAGATGAGGAGCAGAAGGCTCCTGAGACTGAGGTGGGCCCAAGGATTCAGTGTTGCATTCAGAGAGAAGAGAGAGAGTCTCTTCTGATCACCGACATGAGGCTCAGCTGGTGTGATCGAACCGATGCTCAGGGTGGAGTGGATTCTCTTAGGAGCTCAGGGTTCAAAGTGGTTGTCAGGAGAAGATCTTCTGGTTCGAGTTATGTGCAAGTGTTGAGGTTGGCTCCAGGTTTAGAGAGAGCTCCTACTGCAAATAATGTGATGGGATCATATGATGGTGATGGAAACGAGTACATCCCTTGCTAAGAGGGAGTGTTATCTTTTATAGCTCGGGAGGTACTCCACATGTTTTGTCTTGTAATAAAGTTGTAATAAAGTGGTTCTTTTATGTAAGTGACTTTTTAATGAAGTGTACCTTCGAATATTAAAGTGATTTTATTTCATAAAGTGCACTTATGTTATAAAGTGAAATTGTACTTTAATATTTTAAGTGATTTATTTTGGAGGGAATGAATCATGTTCCTTGATCATGTAAAGACAAGATTAGATCTTGGCCTTTGTATATAGGGATGGGGAAGGTGAAAATACACTTGGAAGGTGAAAGGTCATTTTTGAATTATAAGAGAATGCATTGGGTAGTGTGCAAGACACGATGAAAAGAGGAGATTGAGAAATTTTCGAGAGAGCTTTGAGGAGAGGAAAGGGCGGCAAGTTTGGCGCATTTCCCAAGGGATATTGGGCACATTTCCCAAGGTGATTTTCTATTTAGAAGTGGCTGAAATTTATTGTTGTTAGGGAGGACATACTGTACGGATCCATACAATCTGTACAACAAGGAAGATGGCACGTTTTCTGAGGCAGATTGTGGGCACAAAAATCGATGTTGTTTAGAGTGTTTCTTGCTACAGAAGAGGCCATACAGTTCTATCCATACAACTGTTGTTTGGCACATTTTTTGAGGTGTTGTCCAACAAAGGAGGGTCGTACAATAGTACGGATTTGGCACATATTTCTAAGCAGAAAGGAGTGGGATTGTTGGGTGTTGTAATTGGATTTTTCTTGCTGTAAATTGTAATTTTGTTGCCGATATACTTTCCTGAAGCTAAGAAAATCTCTCTCTCTTTGGGTTTCCCCACTTTGGGGTTTTCCCTGGTTGGTTGCCTAAATTTATGAGTATTACATGGACGTGTGATTGTTGTTCATGGTGTTTATTTTGTTGCAAAAGTGCTTGGCAATGTGTATTTCTACTCATAATATTTTCTAAATGTGGGTTTATACATTTCAAATTTCATAGATGACAACTATCTCTAGGTTGCTAAGTGTATGACATAATTTGTTTAAGTTGATTTTGTCATTAAATTTCTACATATCTTGCAAGACCATTATTTATACAAATTGGACAAAATATAAACAAAGGTTTCTTTGTTAATTCATCATAGTTTAGAACAAGCCATAAGTACAGGTGGACTACAAGGTTGCAATCATTGTTGAGCATAAGACCCTATTATATAAATTCATTCTAGGTATTGACCCCTCATTTCCAAGGGAGTTCCTTCCAACAATGGCTTCATTCAAAATATAAACACTCTTGAAGACAAATTATGGACAAACTAGTTGATAATAATGAGGTTCTAGTTTGATCAACTATCTACTATAGTTCATAATTGCTCACAAGCTCTAAGTCTATTTAATTAGTTGTTGAAAGCCTAGTTAGTTTTAGTTCAAATTTCAAAAGGACTTGATGCTTATTGATGTTTGTGATCTAATGTAACATTCTTTATCGATAATAGTAAATACATATTTGGAGGAGAGCATTATTCACAAACTCAAATACTCACATATGAACACTTAATCTATTTGGAGGATTCGTTGGTGCCATTTGCCTTATAAAGTACTCTACAAACCCTCAAAGTATTTGAAGTTCAATCGACTATAGTATCATGACATCCCACTATGATGATGGACAAGTTTAAGTGAAATTTTCCATAATTGATAAGAATACTCCAAAATTCTATCATCCTAATTAGAGTCCATTGAATGATACTTCATTAATTGCAAAATGAAATGAATTATTCCAAAAATATAGCATTATACACATTTCAAGAAATGTTTAAAAGAGGTCAACTTGCTTTGGATATAGAATACACTGTAATGATTGACAAGAGTGTTGACGATAAAAATCACAACGAGGATTTTGCCCGCAAAGTATTGCTAAAGCCTATTATTATAAGCTAACGATATATATAATACCAGTAGGTGGGACCCCCTTATAGATTGGATGATCAGATCTGGTTCTTTATTGATGTTATGTTGTTGTTCGACACTGCTTATAGGTTTGAGCATGATTGATGTTCAAATGTTGGTTTTATTCGCAACAAATGGGTGATGAATAATTCATGCTATGTGTGGGTTTCTTTACTCTAATTTCTCAATTCCATGTCACGAGGGCTTATGTGAACTATTATTTCTATGCTAATTGCGCCATGATCTATTACATATTACACCCACACAAAACATATGTTAGTCATGGAAAAAAATCTAAGAAGTTAAACTGTGCTACTATGCTACGAAGCTACACTACATGCATTGAATTAAATGGATTGTTGTTAGTCCTAGCTAACGGGGTTAGTGGCTATACGATTTATTGGCTTATATGGAAAAACATGTGATATGTGTTATAGTGTGGTTGGCAATGGTTAATGTGACATAGGGTGGCGCATTTTGGATGTTGGTTTCGATGCATGGTTCAATTGAATGAATTGATGGAATGGTTGGCTGGCGCGTACTACGTGATTGAAGGAGTAAAAGATGGAAGCAACGTGCATTTACTGCACGTCACTCCATACCTCTCCCACTAGCCATCAACTTAGCTTGACTATTGTTCAATTGTGTTCCACTGTGGTTAAGCTCTGATTTTCAGGCAAGGGAAGAACTGCTCGACCGAGCTCGTGTTTTTAAGGATTTTGGTTACAGGTATGTCTTTTTCGCCATCCATGAACCCGCTATTGGCTCGATGATGTATGGGTCTGTGCTTTTCTTGAGACTGGAAACTGTGTAAACTTGTGATATTTTTCTGGAATGAATGGTTTGTGTGGTTTTCATTGCAATGATGGTTGAAGTCACAGGTTCATTAATTATTCTGAGTGCTCGAATCCATGAAGGCTCTCTGTTGTCCTTATTGGTTTTGGTTGGAGGGTTTCATTCAGGTCCCGCTTTGTTGGTTGTCCCCACACTTTTCTTGTCACCATGCCTAGTTTTTTTGTTGTTATGGGGTTGTTGGGTTTGTTTTCAAACCACCTTGTGCCACTGCGTATCATTTCACCTGGGTATGGGCTCATTCATGCTATTGATGTTGTGCAGTGGGTTATGATGGCTATTATGCCAAGGTGCTTGCTTTAAGGTTGATTGCTATTCATGACTCTATTTTATCTCAACATTTTTCAGGTTGGTTGGGAATGTTAATATTATGGTAGCTGCGGGAGGTATTTACCTCTACATGTGAACCTGACGAGAATAGAAGACTCCAGGAAGCAAGAGAAACCCTAATGAATTGGCTAACAACCCTAGAAGCCTTGTCAGCTCAAGAATATAATTTATATTAGGCTATTAGCCTCCAAGAGAAGAAGTCGGCCAGAATTAATAATAATATACTGAACGGACACATACCCAGAAGGAGAAGTCGGCCCCAGTGAACTGGCAGGATTACTATAAATACATGGCGCCAGTCTTTCATTTGTCACATCTCAGGACTGCAGTTTTCCCAGTTGGTGCGCACTGCAGTTGCAGCTGGTGCGCAGGTTTGGAGGAGGGTTGCAGGTGTAGGTGCAACATCAACAAGTTTCAGTATTTGGCTTGGATATCTCTTGGCTAGGGTTTGGATTATCTGATCAGCTTTTTGTGATGCGCTATCCTTGGGGAGAGATGCGCTGCTCCTTGTTTGGCTATCTAGCCTAGGGTTTGCTTCCGGAGGAATTCTCAGGTCAAGGTTAAGGTGCTCGGAGGGAGGCTTCAGCCTGTGGTTGGGAGACGAGGGTATCGTCGTGGTAAAACGAGAACACCATCTTATATATTCTAACAGGTTATGGGCCCACACCCCTTCAGTCAGCCGAAAACGCTGGAAGGAAACATAGCCGCTAGATATTGAGCTCGTTGAGGAAATGTCGCCAGGGTTACTAGCAGGAGCAGCTTCCAAAAGCATTGCAGCTAGGGTTACCAGCAGAAGCAATTGTAGAAACCCTAAACCTCTTGTTGAGGCACCTTAAGTGACGAGATTGACCTAATCTCCGGATAGATCAGTGCGCCATAGCCCAGCGAATCTCCTGGTACACTCAGAAGGCCAAGACGTGAAGTTTGGATTTCTGGTCAAATCTAGGGTTTGACCAAGTCAAGCAAGCCATGACAAACTCTATGAAGTCTGAGAACAAGCTAGAAGGAGCCTCCAACTTCAGAGCATGGAA
>ML785944.1:407867-420200 GCA_009831015.1 Picea engelmannii
GGAGGAATTCTCAGGTCAAGGTTAAGGTGCTCGGAGGGAGGCTTCGGCCTGTGGTTGGAAGACGAGGGTATCGTCATGGTAAAACAAGAACACCATCTTATATATTCTAACAGGGAAAACCATGAGGGTTATACCCTGCATGTTCTCGGTGTTTTCATGGACCAAAATGAAGCCTCTGCTCCTCTGTTCATAGTCTCTCCTATCTTGTGAACTATCACCATGTCTGCAAAGTTATTAGTGATATGGCCTGTGTGTCCACCGTATGATCTCGAAAGTTTCTCACCCAATGTTGGGGGTCAACTCCAGTCTCCCTGTGTTGGTCCACAGAGCAAACCCTTGATTACTCAAAGCCCATTTTGAGTATTCGAACCTCGGTTTTATTAAATGGAACCTGTTATATCCTATCAGATATATTGTTGATTGTTATGAGTTGGCAGGATATCCTCGACAGTGGTTGATTGTTGGCTCGTCTCTGTTGATTACGTTGACAGTGGTTTTGGTTATTGGTATTTAGTCACTGCATTGTTTATTATAACAGTCGAATCGATAGCTCAGCATGGTTAATTGGTTGATTTGAGAAATGAGATTGGATACACAATTTTACTCTCTTATATTGTAATAATTGGATTGTTAACCCAACATTAATTTATAGTTGACTAAGTCACATCGATGCTTCATGCGTGATGCGTTGGTATGTGTGGATTTCCTACAACATGTTTAAGTTGAATCAATGGTTGTTGTTACTGTGTGTTTTAATTGCAAATCGAGAGTATTGTAATTTAAAATCGTGATAGTCGTGACTTGGTTGTCCATTGCATAGGTTTATGGATATCATTTGGTTACACCATCAGAGATGGGCACAGGTTTTATAACAGTATGAATTCACTGCAATTTAATTATTAATTTGATTAGAGGAATGGAATCAGGCACGATTTTTGTCTCTGTGTTTGATTGAGAAAATAATTCTTGGACAGTGGTTGATGCTGAACAAAGTGGAAACAAGTGACTGTGTGTTAATTTGGAAATTGTTTTAAAACATTAAATGGGACAAATGAGAAGAAACAAAACTCTTATACAGGTTGTTTGGAAGGCATATTGTTGAGTTTGATAACACTGTGTTAAAGATTTAATTGCAAACAATGAGCAAGTTAATACACATAAATGATTAAATTATGCACAGTAGTTGTTAAATTGATCACAATGATTATTTGGTTAGTGTTTGATCTTTTGCATTTAATATAGAATGGTTTTATGGATTACTTAATTAATTTTATGAACAGTATCCACTCTCTTCCCTGCCATTATTTCACTTTTCGCTAATTACAATCCCCTCGCTTTTCCATATTCATTTTTCACTCCATGTTCCTAAAATTTAATTACAGTTAAGAGGAATTATGTATTGTAATAGCTTGAAATCACAGTTTCTTGGACGGATTACAGTGACATGTTCTTTGGTTTACATTACAGTTGATTGTTTGTTGTTTGTGAGCAGTGACCATGATCCTTTTCCCCCTCATTTTAACATTTTTCTCTCAATACAAACCCCTCGCATATCCCATAACCTTTGTTCACCCCCTGCTCATTGATAACTATTTAACAATTTGTATGGATTGGATTGCATGGGTCTGATATGTTACTAAGCCAAGATTTGTTTCATATTTTACAAGAGTTCTCATGTATGGTTGTTAAAGAAATTATTTACTAATCAATCATGCATACAAGAATGAGCTTTTTCAGCCGAGGTAGCCATGGCAGAGGCAACCGAGGAAGAGGTAATTGGAACAGAGGCCCTAGAAGGCCAAGATTCTCCATACACTTTGATGCAGACTCACAAGAGTTGGGCTAGCTATTTTAGGTTGGGTTTTTCAATTGGATCGGGCAAGGAGTGGACCAGCCTAGGTCTGAAAGACTTCCTTTCCAAGCTCCACAAGCCCCTGATATTTCCGTGCCCCCTCATGTCTCATTACAACCCGAGGTTCCCGAAAACAACGGATGGAAAGATATTGTCCACCCGAGAGTCTCCCAACATCGTGGTTGGTCCAATTTGTCCTTACCATCTCCCCCAACTATCAATCAGATTGTCCAACCTGCCCCTGTCCACTCACCAGTTTAGTCTTCCCATGCTAGTAAAATGTTGAAAACCGAGGCCCACCATGCCCCTGACAAAGGAAAAGCCAATGTTGCCCCTTCCTCACCCTCCAATGGCTCTGATAAATCTATGTCCTCCCAGATGCATTTGAGGGACTATTGTTCTCATGTGATCAACGAGATTATGCCTAAAGGCTCAGCACAACCAAAGGCAAATTCAGAGGGATCAAAAGGTGACAACAACAACAAAGGAAAGGTTGCATCTTAGAGTGGAAAATATGGATTTTAAGTTTTATTTTATTTATTATTGATGACAGTTGACTTCAAAAGTTTTGGACATGTTTTATATATATATATATATATATATATATATATATATATGAGAATATATTTTTGAAAATAATTTCAAATATCAATGAGATAAATTGTCAAACATGAATGTGATGATGAGAGTCACAAGGAGGGATGCTTTTGTTTAATTAACTAGATGTGTTATGATTGTTAAGAGCTAAAGAGGAGCCATAAGGAGTCCCACCTATTAGTTATTATTTACTTAAAACCCTTATTATGATTTATTATTTTCCCCCCTAACTAAAAGTTGGTTGAGTTTTTAGTTAAGTTAACTAATGAAGTAGTTCAACTACTTCAACCAATTCTAATTTGCTTAAAGGCAAAGGAAAAGGGAGGAACAAATGGAGGATAGAAGAAGAAGCATAGTAAGGTTTGCTCTTTGAGTTTGTGTTGACATAGTTCCGTTTTCATTCTTCTTTAATTTATCACAAACCTAATTTATTTTTATGATAGCAGGGTCTTATTGTAGACAACAAGATTCAGGGCTGAATTACATCATTCATACACTTGTTTTTCAGAGGTGTTGATCTATCTTTGATAGTCTGTGTAGACTTGTCTGTTTGTGAATTAGTTTTCATGACTGACAAAGGCTATTGTGCAGAGTCGAGTGGGCAACAATCTATGGCAAGTTGATCCAACTTTTAGAGTTCAGTTTTTTTATTTTCTGTCAGAGGTCCTTTTGTATGTTTCATCAGGGACGTCTAAGTTTGACTTTGGTCCAAAACTTCTTCACAAAATTTTGTAAAGAGAATGACTCTTTGATGAATTGGAATGAAATAAAGGATTGTTTTATGTCTCATCTCTCTTGATTATTGACTTTGTGTCTTTACTTCTGTCTCTATATTTATTTCAACATCTGTTACATTCAGAAAAACACATAAATAATGAATTTTTCAGCAAGCTTTTAATTATAAAAACCAACCTAAACACTTGTAATTAATACTTGTGAGTTGGGATATTATTTTTGATGGCTATAAACATAGGGTGATATTTCCGTCTATTTTGTTTTAGCCAAACAGAATCTGAAAATGCTTGAGTAAGATCATTTCATATCTTTTCCTCAACAAAGAGAAAGTCACATTTTCAAATTATGCTTCAAGGTTGAACTCAAGAGGGGAACAATTATTTTATATATCATAAAAACATTATTATGATACATAATTATATCATAGTAACGTATTATAATAATATATAATTATTTCATCCCCCGGATGGGGTGACACGCGCGCATTGGCAGACACGCGGACGATCGTCGGGATGCCCATTTATGGCATCAACCGGCGATCGCCCTCCGAACATTAAATAGACTATGGCCTGCACTCGCCACTGCCAGTCGATGAGCCCTCTTGCGCGAGGGAATTGTACCAAGAGACTGAGCAATAACCACCCAGCCTTAATGGCCTCGGCAGTCACGACAACTTGGTGCGTTTTCGCGGTGATGAATTGGGAAGGGATGCATCGGTCACTTGCACTGTTCATTCTGCTCGAACTGAAACTCCGACCTCCGCCGAAGCCAGGACAAGAAGAGGTCAATTTGATAGGAGCCCGGACTAGAATCTTCACCATGCCCAGGATCAGAGGGAAATCCCGCAGAGGGGCAGCCTGGTACAGGGATGAATCCAGACGCAGGCGCATTCGCAATTTCGAACGGGCGTTGGCTTTAGCATCCACTCGACGCAAGTGACGACCCTGGACGCCACCCATGGCGATCGTAGAGGAGATCAGTTTGGAGGAGGCAATGCCGCACCACCCCTCACTCACCTGCGCAGAGGAAACGAAATCACCGCCTGGGGATACCCGGTGGAACCTCAACATTGCCACCACGAAGGACCTCTTCCCACCTTGCATTGTGGAGGAGGAAGTCCCTCCCGACGACACCACAGGGGTGGCGGAGCCAACAGGACTGCCAACTCGCGCAGCGGGGGACTCTAGCACGCGAGCTTCCGACGACAGTGGGGGGTCGGACCAGCCTCCAGTCTCTGCACTAGGGTATCTCTCGCTCATCTTCGAGCTCCGGAATCTGATGGATGACCACGCTTTTCGCCTAGCCAGGATGGACCAACGGATGGACATGCTTTTTGCAGCCTACTCCAAGAGCTCTCCAAAGCGACAGTGCCCAACGTGTGCACAGGCGTACTCGCTCCCAGCAGGCTGGCGTCAGAAGAGAAATGACCGTCCAAACACGAGCAAGTAGACTCACCGAAGTTCCTGGTCAGAAGTATCTCTGCTATCTTAGTTTAGTTAGAATGTTCAGTTTCTTTTTGTCTAGTTATGGTCTCTGTTTTGAAACTATTTAGAATAATAGCCCTGGTTTCCCTCGGGCAGGGCACCCGCATGTATATTTTGGAAACTAGATTGCACTTGGCACTGGACGCCCAACTGTCCTGGTTTCCTGCTCAGGCAGGACAGCTGGCGACGTCAATGGTCACTGTATACTCCTTTTTGATAATATGACAGGTACTACCCCCTTTTTATTTAATATATATATATATATATATATATATATATATATATATATATATATATAATTATTTCATAATAACATATTATATTGTCATGATTATAGTAATTCATTAAGAGCACACCCATATATTATTTGCATTATTTCTATTATATACCCTAATCATGAATTCATATATTTTCAATTTTTTGTTGGACAATTATATGTTGTTATGATTATATAGCTACCTTAGGTTCCATTAAATGAAACTATGCTTTGTTTTGATGTTCTTAAAAAAGAACCTTATAGTAGTTGTCACCTACATAGTAAAAAATGCAGGAATTGATAACTAAGTGAAATTCTTTAATATGTCACTTACATTTTTGAAAAATGCTCATAAAGAATCAACACCAAGATTTATAAATACTAGATACTTCAAAAGAGAAAAAACCAAATGAACATCATGATATCGATCTACATTCCTCTCACCTCTCACCATCTATTGAACAAAATGGTTACAAGCATCCCTTATTTATAGGAATTTCAAGATGGCATTACATTAAATGCGGGTAGATACAAGCGAAGGTGGAAATACCACATAAGATATGCTCTCACTTAAATGCATGTACACATGCAACTAAAATGTTGACTCCATTGATGAAGGTGCACATGATAATCGTGGAATGTGCACATGGTTGTCCTAAATTATGCACATGCACAATAACCTACTAATGACATTGACACATGAGACCAAGTTGGTCTTAACACCTAAGTCAAAATTATTCCAATGCCAATTTATAAAAAGAAACAAGTTCATTGAAGTTTGGGATGTTTTTATCCATCATACGAGTTGATAAATTAGATTTAGGTTGAAAAGATGGCTTCCAAAACAAGACAAAATCTAAAAAACCAAGGCTTTGCTAAGATTTTCAATCCATAGGAAAATAATAATTACATGGTGAAGACTTTCTAGATTTCAATTGCTCCCACTAGCGAAGATCTCAAGTTTCCTAAAATGCTCAAGGTTTTCTTGTTTCCAATCCTTTCTAACCTCTTAAGAATAAGGATTGGAAACCTTTTCTTTGTTTAGGTCATTCCCTATGTTCACAAAGCTCAAAACTCTAAGTAAAGCTTTAACACTAGTTATAAAAAATGTAGCCATTTTAATGTAGGATTAGGTCCCTAGCTAGCATTGTTATTCAATTTGGGGCTAAACTAGTTGAATTGCACAACTTGGTCAAGTTAAGCCAAGTAAACCAAGAGGGTTGCAATGGTGAAGCATGATAGAGGCATGATTACTATGAACAATAATTAAAAAGGGGGGAGCCTGATATGATTGAACAATAGAAAGTGCAACAATAATTTATCCAATGAAGAAGTGCAAAGGCGATTTAAGAACGAATGTTCAAGTGAGGAGTAAATGGTATGAGACATGAACCCATGAAGTGTGTGCACAAAATATAGATAACTAGTGTGTTTGTAGAGTATGATACACAATGATAGGAATAGTAACATGACGCACAAATAACGACTTAAGACTTTAAGTATAACTATTAATGTGCTAGGAACATATGTAAAACTTATTTGCATTGAACAAGTAATGAACCATAAGACAATGAACTATTTGAACTGGAGAACGTAAACCATGACATCAGAGATTGTTCAAATGTACATATTATTGCAAATACAAAAATGAGCTACAAAATTGGCAAGGATTGAAGCGATGTGAAGGATAATTCTGACTCGGGTCTTGTGAGAGAACATTGTGAGTTTGACGTTGCAAAGATTGCAATACAAGTGAGAGAGAAGAGGAGATCCTAACATATGTGCATATTTATGTACCTAAAATTTCCTAAATGTTATACTAGTCCATAGCTCACTCACTTGCATGGATGCAAATGTCTATGAATGATTTTACAATTGTTATTGTTACAATTTATATAAGAAGAGGGATCAAATGATCGAGGCAATCCCTAATCGTCAACCTCAATTACATTGATCCTTGTCTTAGTCCTTGAAATTAGGGTTACTGAGGTGTGTGGGATCTTGGTCAAACTTGATAATTGAGAACGACAAGTGTGCCAATTTTCCAAATTGCAACAAATCAATGACTTGAGTTGTCGATTTGGAGTTGAAGGGACGTGCGTGATTGGATATTGACCTATCTGGAACAAGACTAATGACATGTTGTAAATTGAGCGTAGGTCACAAGTGCGAGCACCCACTAGTGTTTGATCCACATGGTGCCAAGTCTAATAAGCAATAGTTGAACTTGAGGTATCATGTTTAATGAGCCTTGAAGAAAGTTTGCTACACTAAATGCTAAGAAAGGCCTCCTAACATGGACTAGAAGTGCATTGATGCACGAATCAAGCATAATATATATATAAATAATCAAATCCATATCCTTGATGTAGGAAAATGGGTACTCTATACATATTAATTCCATGGTGACAATGAAGGAAAGGAGATGATATGAAAGCAATCATCTCGACATTGGTTCATCGGTGGGGTTGATGGAGTATTAAGTTGTGGTTTGCCACACACCACATAGTAGAGGCTTCAAGGGGATGAGGTCAAGTGCAAGTCTCACGCATTTTGGCAGAAAAGATACCCCTAAGACCTAACACCTCAACCAAAGTAAGCACACTCTTTGCAATGCTGGTCCCAAGGGCATGTTCCTTGAATCACTTTGGAATGCAAATAAATAAGAAGAAAAAAAGATGAATGCAACGCTTTGGTATGAAAAAAGGAGGAGGAGGAGAAGATGAAATGAAATTTACATCCAATGGAAATCATGCAACCATAAGAATAGAAATCACCTTAAAATCAGGTCAAATCCTACATTGAAAGAAATCGAGGCACAACCATTAACTTGCAAACTCAAGGAATAAGGAAAGGTTTGAATCTCCCATTGGTTACTTGAGAACCCTATTGATTAGAGCCTTTTGCCTTTGGCATTGTTTAACTGTTCTACGTTTTGGACCCTTTTGCCGAAATCCGGCGACATAAATTTGCATGAAATCATATTTTTCTGTTGTTAAAATTGCATTTCTGAATGCGGAAATGGATTAAGCGTGGTGAAAACCCTTTGGGGCACTCGGATTATACAGAATTAACCACTCAAATCTACAGATCCAACAATTTCTTGCCGGATTTCCGATAAAATTAAACAGAAAATATCCCCAAAAAAAGACCAACATGTAAAACAGTTAGACTACTGCTTTTCCTTTTATCAGACAGTCATTATTCACAACAAAAATGATATTTCATGTATCCCATTCCCTTCCAATAAATATTGTGTGAGGAACGTTCATAGAAACTCTTGTTGTCTTTTGGTCATTCACTGTTATGAAGATGTGCATCTTACAATAAATGTGCATAAGCATAGATGCGAATTATAGTTATGGTTTGTTGCTCTGTAGTTTACCTAAAAAATATGGATGCTTGTGTTTTTTAGCATTCTACTTCAATATTGGTTGCATTTCTTTATGTTCTTAGCTTTTTCACATTTTTGCGTTTTCCCACATTACACAATTATTTACAATTTACATTTTTTATAAGCGAAACAATCTTTTTTATGTTATAAATTATAAAATATGCATCTGTCTATCAAGGTTCTGGTTTATGTAGCTGCTAGGATTGGAAAATTGATCTTGCTAACAAATCAATCAAACTTCAACACCCTTTTAAAACGGTATGTCAGAATATCAAATCAATCTGAAACCTTAACGACCCGGAAAGAATCCATTACTTGACGCAGATCATTTTCCTCTTGTGCAAATATTTTCTCTGGCGTTTGCAGTCTCAACTCATATAAACAATTGTTCTCAACTCCAAGCACAGAGAGGTAGCGCCTATCCCACTCCAATTGAGGAATCCTATCTTGTGGCATGACAGCCATCTCGTTGGAGTTTGCAAAGGACTTAACATTAACCTATATAAAAACAAGCCAAAGACAGTCAAATGAATGATCATTCTAGTACAAGTAATGAAGTGCAACCTATTTATTGCATTTGCATGACACGGTAATGGCATAAATAGAACCAAAAAGAAATCTCCACAAGGTGATACAGGCCTAAGCTTCGTCTTTATGGGTATACCCACCTTACAGACAGCTTATTTTGTGTATATGCGAGTTTGAAAAACTGCACGAGATTTGAAATGGTAACCATTTGCTCAAAATACCCATTAAACATAGACTCATTCAACATAATTGGGAAAATTGATGCCCTGAACAGTCACCAAGATGTAGAATCTCCTGATATCGGAGCCAAAGCAGACATGCCAGCTCTCCTTGCTTATGTAGGGAGGGGACCTCTATGTGATTGCACTTTGGCTGGCTCTATGATGTATATAGTTCTAGACATACTTTTTTATAGTTTAGTAATGAAATATAAGACGGATGAAAAAAAAAGACAAAAGGATGTAGAATCTTTGCCCCTTGGCGCACAGACCCATATGTTAGCCTTCTAGCTTTCATAGGACAAGGATCTTAATGTAACTTTTACGTCTTTCTGTTGTAACTCTAATGTCTATCTGTTGCATCCTTGGTCTTTATTTAAAGTAATAAAAGGTGCATTTTCAAAAAGACAAAGGATACCTGGATATCATAGTACATCTTTCCATCATCAGCAACTCTGGAGGATGTGGAGAGAATATTGGATTCTCTTCGAACTCCAAGCCTAGTAGACATGAACTCTGTCAGATATTGTCGGAGGACTTTTTCCCCTGCTGCTTCAGGAGGGCCTAAATCTTTGATACTGTTAAATTTCGAAGATGATGGGGAAGTGATATCCACAGACACATTCTCGTCAAGATTGATAGGATCCCTAAAGAAGATGTCTGCATTAGCGCCTCTAACTTGAATCCAGTTCTGAGGATACTTGAAAGTATATCCATCAAAATTATCGAAGTACTCCTTGTAACGAAAAGCAGGCTTTGCTAACGCTAGCTCATTAAATGCAACATGGGATGCAAATGCAGTGGTAAATGTGTAATAAAGAAGAATTCTGCGAGAAAATGTAGTTAGAGGTGGTTGGGATGACTCTTTATGTGCACTTGTCAAAGCTGATGAATCACCACTACAGCTGCAGGTGCTTGAAGAGAGCCTTGATATTGCTGGTATTTTCCTTAGACAGGTGACATCTGATCTTACCCATGGAAGTTGCCACAAAGCTTGTGCCGCAACCATTGTCTCTGCATTCCATTTGTCACAAAAATTCATCAGGATATATCAATGACAGTTTTTAGAGGTCAGTCAAGCCACCAACTAAAACATGACCCAAAATAGGAGGAAAATCATATGCGAGGGAGATGCTTTGACCTCCTTGGAGGTGAAAAATATCCTGAGGGACTTTAAAACAACAGAGATAAAAGAGAGCTATGTGGGTTTGTTACTACTAACTAAGGATGACCACAATTAAAAAGCAAGGCAAAATTAACTCAAATCATATACTTACAAAGAAGAAAATATTTGGTCATACCTGTTAAAGTATTCAAATAACCACTGCAGTCTATCCAAAGTCAATGACTGATGGAAAGCATGGACAAGTTATACAAGCCACTTAGTTCCAGAAAACACCTGAAACTGTGCAAGAAAGCAACTGAGATGATGAACTCTACTCCAATGTTCCTCCTATCAATGTAACAACAATATTATCCTTCCAGCTATGTAACGAAATTCAAACAGTACTTACATGAAGCATGGGCAGGTTCTTTTACCCAAGCTGCTGGTATTAATTTGACTGCATCAATGCTTTATTATGCCTATAATACAATGTTTCAAATCCAGAACAATCCTTTAGTTGTTAGGTTTGTCTTAACAAACCATTTCTCAAACTAATATTGCTTGAACAACTACATGCTACAAAAGTCTATTGGTGTCTACAAACTATTACACAAATGAAGTTATTGATTGGGAACCTAATAACAGACTTATAGCTTATGATTCAGTTGTTAGTAGTTGCCCTTTTGGCATCCAGTAATGATAATATGGTTGCAGATAATTCCAAAAAGTAAAACTAAGATCTTTAATCAAAGCTGTAGTTATCAGATTTATAATTTTATCGGTTGTGGATAATAACAAAAATATATACTAAGTTCTTTAATCAAAACTGTAGTTGTCAAATTCAATGGATCGTCTTTATTGATAATAGGTATTCATATTACCAGTTTAGCAGTGGAAAATAGGTTCATTCCACCAACCGCCATTTGTGCCCTGTAAGTCATATATTAAAACTGTAAACATAATATTTTGCAGGTATGTCAGATCTTAAATTTTTTTTAAATCTTTTGAACTATAAGAATCTGATAATTCTACTAAGGTGGGCCTTGCAACTTTTGGAAGCATGCCATCCGCATACTTGTGTATCCTACACTGTTTGCATCAAAGCTTTTCCAAGACGGATTTCTTTGTAATATTGTTTTTGTCTTCTTAGCCATTAAGATCCTCCCACACAAAACTGTGGAAGTCAACTCATCCTTGCAAAGTTTATCTTCTGCTGATCGTTAAGACCATTACAGCTGTAGTGATTCTCAGAAAACTTCTATAGTAATATTATCCAAGATTCTGATATCCCAAAAATTAAACATTATACAATGTCAACAGAAAAAAGTCAGAAGTCATCAAAAAGTACCTCTCAGCCAAGAAACAGAAACAGAAAAAAGTCAGAAGTCATCAAAAAGTACCTCTCATCCAAGAAATCCAAGCATACACTTCTCTCCACAATGAGGTTCAAATGCTGGATTCTCCAGATTGAAATAATATATACCAAAATAGACACAAATACACAATGAAACTCCTACAAGAGTATTTAAAAGATTCTCAGATCACATAATTTCTTAAACCAGCTAACATATCTAGTATTCCACACACTTAAGCTTAACTGAGATTACAAAGTTAACCAATGATACAAAAACACTATTCTAAGTTCTAACTATGTTTACCCCTGTAAACCAAGCTTAACCTACCTATAATTATGACTTAGGATCATGACATTCCATCTCTGAAATGCTTCACCCTTGAAGCATGGCCATGAGTTGAAGTTCTTGATCCTCTTGGCATGTCATGTTTCAGCTGATGGTTGGTTCAGCTAGTTGTTTTCTTTTTTTTATGAGTAAAGTTCACTTTTAAGTCTAATTGATAGATATCCAAAAGAAGCCATTTTGACAACTGTGAAATTTATCTTCTTTAGGTACTAGATCATCATTTTATCATTTCATCCACGGGCCTTCCTAAAGAAATGGATGATTATCCCATTTAGATATTGTTCATGTATATAATTCTATTTCTTTGGCCTTACATATTGAAAACTCTGTTTTCTTTAATGCTACATCTTTTATGCCTTTGGCTGAAAGATTTGAATTTGCTGTTTTTAGATTTATGTGGTGAGTATTTTCGAAGTTGTTTGCCGGATAATCCACAGTTGGTGCCATTTTTGTCATTGACGTTT
>ML785944.1:430591-440910 GCA_009831015.1 Picea engelmannii
TGAAGTATGCATGCATAATGGAAATTTGATGCATCCACTGATGTAAAGGCTCTACATGCGATGTCCCTTGAAACTCATTGGGGGGCGCTGTGTGCACCAATCTTGGGTTGGTGCAAACAATTGTCGGGTATTGAAGTAGTCTACATAGGAAAGACTAATGGAACAAGGTTATCGGTGGGGGACCTCCATTGTCAACACAATAGGATTGTTGACAAGAGAACCCTCAACAAGCAGCTTGCTGACAAGCAAGTTGTTGATAAGACAGCCATCGACAAGCAAGTTGTCGTCAACCAACAAGCTATTGACTAGAGTGTTGTTGACAAGAAGTTGTCAAATATTGTGCTGTAAACAACAGAGTTGTCAACCAAAGTGTCATCAACAAGCAAGCTGTCAATTAGAGGGTTGTCGACAAGCAAGCTATCGACAAGAGTGTTGTCGATGTCAATGAAGCAAGCATCCACAATGGTTGTCGATTTTGATGAAAGCACATTCGATGAGGTAGTTGTCAACGATGAGGCAGTGCTTGGATCAATATACTTTCAAAAACAATCAAGAAAGTATGGGCATTTAAAGTTGTGAGATGAAAACCCTAGCAAGTTTTCAAGATTTTTTCATTTAATGTAGGTCGCTTCCTATTTTCCCTATTTTAAAGCAAGTCGTTGGTTCTCCTTACTAGAGTGTTGCTCATAACGTGTAAAACGATCTATCCAACCATCTTCAAAATCCAGACTTTATCCATACACTAGATTATTGCAGCAATATAGGTTGTGATTTCCTTCTAATGAGGAAAACAACAATTTTTGATTGAAAATTAACAATATAAAACCTCACAAATGAAGCATTGTACTTTTCCTCCAAGTTGCTTTCTATATTGATTCAAAAGCATTTCATTCCAACCCCATAATTGTAAAGATATGAACAGCTAATGATGAATGTTAATAAAATAATGAACTAATGATGAGGATTTGGGGATATTTGTACACATTTTGTACTAATAGACTTCCTCTAGCCCAACATACCTATGTTTTAGCCAAGCTGTTCTATAATGGGCCTTACCAATGGGACATGTGGCTACCGTGGATCCTAATTGACACTACCGACCTTGTTTTTATAGCCTAATGAGAGACATCATTGTTCAAAAGAGGGGCACTCCCTTTGTTATTTAATTTTCTTTCTTTCTCGTCAAAGTCGTTACTAGTACAAAGCCTCTCTCTCATTTACACTTTGTTGATAATTCCCTACTCTTAGGCGAAACTTTTGTGACAGAAGCCAAAATTTTTAAACATATGTTAAGCTTGTATCTAAAATACTTACAATGAAAAGTAAATGATGACAAATCAAAGTGTTGATAAATATTAGTAAACTTCTGCATTTTAAAAGAGCCTCACTCTTTGCCAAATACATGGGAGTCCTATTAGTTTCAAACTTAGGATGCACACCTTCTTAGGAGAACATAACAAACAAAATATTATCCAAATTTGCAAGTTAGCTATTCAAGAATTTATCTTTCACAAGCAAGATATTACTAATAAAGAGGTTCAATAGAAAAACCATGTCTATAATTTCTCAGCTTGGCAGTTTTGATTAAAGTCAATAAGGAAATAGTAAGGATGCAAAAAAAATTCCACTCGGGAGATCCTTAGCAAGAAAAGAAATGGCCTTTGGTGTCTTGGAATAAAGCATGTTAAACATAAACAAAAGAGGCATGGGGATAAGACACCTGAAGAATTTGACAAAAACTCTAAGTAAAATAAATTGTTAGATGGATCTTTGAAAGGGACTCCATGTGGGCTAATTTGTGGAAGGAGACATATGCAAGTGGCCTAAATTGTGAAGGGATAAGTTGCATTTCTAACATCCCCTCTATCTCCTCCATTGAACAATGCCAACAAGACCTTGCGGTAGTATGAGACTTTTCTTTCATGGAAACAAGGAAGTTGCTTAGCCTTATTCTGGGAGAACTCATGGGATCAATGGGATCTTGTGATTGAAGATGATGACCTACTATAAATCAAAGATCTCCTTTTCAATTCAAGATCGATGGAGGTGAGGGATTTTCTTGAGGAGTCACCCAAAATATTGAAAGGAAGAACTCTAATTGACAAAACTCTCAAAAAGCCCTCACTCTAGGCATACGAGGTTAACTCAAATGAAAAACAAAACCTCTGGGACATCTTGCAATCAAGGAAAATACCTTTAGATAGGAAGAAAATAGACAACATTGGGGGCGGGAAAAGACATTGCATTATCTTAGTTAAATAATCTTACAACTTGCTAGGAAAGGAGGAAGATGTAGAAGAGAAAAATAAAATTTGGAAAATGGTATGGTCGAATGGGAAATCACACAAAATTTCAGTGTTCCTCTAGTTAGTAGCCCATACCAACATGCTCACCTATGATAATTGAAAAAAAGAGAGGACTACAAGGTCCATCAATGTGTCCCAATCACCGAGAAGAAAAAGAGGACAAAGGATAAAAAAGGGATAAAGGATAGGAATATTGAAAAATATATTCTAAAAGCAAAACGCCCAACAAGAGATTGTAATTGGAATACTAAAAATATACTAAAAATAAGTTGTCTACCCCTAATGAACCCTTTGTAAAGCTCAATTTTGATGGGGAATCCAAAGGAAAGCCCAAGATAGCAAGAATGGGATGAATCGAAAGGGACAACAAGGGAAAAGATTTGTTTCCTAATGCTGATATTTGAACAACCACCAATCAATACACATAAGCTTATATCAACTATATCAACTTATGACTTGGGATTTCGATCCTTAATCGACCAAGGAGACTTTATGGTTGTCATAGAAGCTTCAAAGATAAAGAAACAATGAGGAACACAAGGCAACTGAAAACTAGAAGCTACAATGACAGAATTGACAAACCTGTTGGTGTTTTAGAATTTATTTCTACATAGTTTGTTGATGTTTGTAGTATCGGATAGGTACTTCCGCACAGATCTAAGTGTCTAGAGTCTAGACGCGTGGAAGTCATCCAAATCCTTCTACCTTAGTAATTTACTTTAATTAAAGGAATTATTAAAGTAAAGTGTTTTTATTAATTAGTTGAGTTTTATTTAATTAAAAGCTAAAGTTATTAGCATTAGTGAATTAAATATTAGACATTGATCTCAAGTGAGGTGAGATTTAATCTTAGTCGTCATTCACTTTGGAGATTAGGGTTAGGTCATAACTCAATATTATAAAAGCAAGGCTAGGGTGAAGGAGAAAGATACCTTTTAGAAAGCAAAGAAGGGCTTTTGCTCAAGGGTTGAATCACGAAGGTCTGTGATTCGAGGAGATCTCGGATAGGTGGAGAAGGATTTTTATCTAGAGATCAGTACAGGTCAAGGAGAAGAGAAAACAAAGGCAGCCAGAAGAAGATCTGATAGATTTTGGAGCCACAACAACAGTACGTAGTTGTACGCACTTCATAGTGAGGACATGCACGTATGTACGCAGGTTGTAGTACAGGGAAGTGCATATGTACGCAGGTTGCAGTGAGGACAGACACATACAAGTATGAAAAGTGAAAGTGCAGGGTCGTAACCAAGGAAGAGTTGCTAGGGTTGCAGGTGTTGTCTATAGTTTTATGTATTTCTCTATGGGCCATTTTCCCAAGTTTGGGAGCCCTTGTAAGCTTTGATATTATTTTAATGATGAGTTGATTTGAAGGACATAATATCTTTGTGTATTGTGTATGAGATTTGGTTTCCAATATTGCTTCTACTATTTATTAGTTGATTATTCCAGCAAGGGTATTTTGTTATGTGAGTTGCTAATTTGATTTACAAGAAGGAAAACACTAGTAAACAATATACTTAGGTGTCGGGATTAGAGAAAGTCAACATGGTATCAGAGCTCTCACTCTGAGAGGGAGCCAGATTTTAGATCCACGACAGTTTGCAGCAGATCTGTTAGATCTGCAAGGAGATCTCTGTAGATCTATAACCAACAGTCAAAAATCAAGGGTCGGATTCTAGGGAAACAACCGTACAGAGATAGAACGTGTTTCTTATAGTCGTACGGGGTTGTACGCGAGTTGTAGTACTGTAGGGCGCATACATGCACAGGTTGCAGTAGTAATAGGCACGTACAAAATCGTACAAGTCCGTACATGGGCAGTTTCAGTAGCAAGTTATTTCCTCAGTAGATTATCAGATCTAAGGGATGGCAGCAACAAGTTTGAGAGTTGAAGACGGATTGGATGGAGCATCCAACTTCCTATCTTGGAAAGCAAGAGTTACTTTCCTTTTGAAGGAATATGATCTTTGGGAGATTTTGGACAAAGTAGTTCCTCCACCAACGGATCCGCTAGCTTTGGCAGCTCACGAGAAGGAGATTAAAGCCCAATGGGTAATCTTAGATGTAGTCAAGGATCATTTGATTCCTCACTTATCTGAAAAGAAGACGACCGGGGATATGTTTGATGCCCTGGTAGGTTTATTCCAGGGCGACAACTTGAATAGGAAGATGATCTTAAGAAATAAATTTAGATCAATGTCGTGTCTCAATCTAACAATGTTACTAGCTACTTCATGAAGATCACTCAGGTACGTGATCAACTTGCAACTATTGGGAAGAAAGTGAGACGCTGAACTTGTAAATGTGGCACTGAATGATTTTCCCAAGTGGAACCATTTGTCAAGGGAGTCTGCGCTTGGGGAAATCTTCCAGATTGGCGGAGGCTTTGGGACGATTGTATCTGAGAAGAGACTCGGGAGGAGTCTAAAGCTGACAAGCAGGGAGATGAAGAGGAGGAGAACTTGGCTCTAGTCAGTCAGGCCAAGAAAAGCAAAGGAAAAGGTTCCAAGGGTAATAATGAGGGGGCAACCTCACAGTCGGGGAAGGACTGGAGTAAAATCAAGTGCTTTGCATGTCGCAAGTATGGTCATTATGCATCACAGTGTCTAAAGAAGAAGGGGCAAGGGAAGACACAAACAACAACATCAGCAGAGACACAACTAGATGATTTTGCAACAAATTTTGAGGACTTCTCACTGGTCTCATGCCTCTCTACCAACACCAACACAACGAGTGCTTGGTACTTGGAGAACGATGCATCTAATTATATGACAGAAGCACGAGAGTTATTCAGCAGTCTGACGGAGAAGGATTCAGGGACCCATGTGGAGCTTGGTGATGATGCCAAGTACATCGTGAAGGAGGAGGGAACTATCTGGTTTCAGCTTGAGTCAGGAGGTTCGTTTAAGGCCTAGGATGTGCTTTATGTACCAAAACTGAAGAAGAATTTGCTCTCAGTCTTAGTTTTGGAGGGAATGGATTTTTCTATCATGTTCAAGAAAGGGAAAATACTCATACGTTCAAAGGGAGCTGGCCTTGACACAACAATCAACATTGGGGTCAAAGATGGCAAGCTATACAGGTTGCAGGGAAAGCCTGTTTGTGGGTCCAAGGGGATCTTGGATCTTATCCATTCAGATGTGAATGGATCGATGTCATTGGTAGAGGACGAGGAGTAGAAGGCTTCGAACGAAGAACATAGTTCAAAGTCTTCTAGTTCAGGGAGTCAACCTTCAGGTGGGGAGGAGGAGTTAACCCCTTCTAGTTTTGTTAGAAGACCCAGTTGGTATGAATTGACATTGAGGGATGCTCGAGAGCAAGTTGAGGCTCCTAGGAGCACAGTCAAGGAGAACATGCCTCCCGAGAAGTTTCCAAACTTTGTGGCGCTAATGAGTAGGATCATTGATTCTGAGTCTTAAAATGTTCAGGAAGCAGTAGACTAACAGGTTTGGAGGGATGCCATGGGGCAGCATGATGTGCGGGATATTGTGCCAAGATTGGAGGGAAAGCCAGTTCTAGGTGGCTCTTCGAGAAATACCTTCCTCACTAAGAGGGAGTGTCGATGTTTGTAGCATCGCACAGGTACTTCCACACAGATCTAAGTGTCTACACGCGTGGAAGTCGTCTAAAGCCTTCTACCTTAGTAATTTACTTTAATTAAAGGAATTATTAAAGTAAAGTTCTTTTATTGATTAGTTGACTTTTAATTAATGAAATGCTAAAATTATCAACATTAGTGAATTAAATCTTAGCCATTGATGTCAAGTGGGGTAAGATTTAATCTTAATTGTTAATCACTTTGGAGATTAGGGTTAAGTCATAACTCAATATTATAAAAAAAAGGCTAGGGTGAAGGAGAAATATACCTTTCGGAGAGTAAAGAAGGACTTTTGCTCAAGGGTTGAATCATGAAGGATTGTGATTCAAGGAGATCTCGGATAGGTGGAGAAGGATTTTTATCTAGAGATTAGTACAGGTCAAGGAGAAGAGAGAACAGAGGCAGTTGCAAGAAGATCCGATAGATTTCGGAGCCGCAACAATAGTATGGAGCTATACGCACTTCACAGTGAGGACAGGCGCGAATGTATGCGGGTTGCAGTATAGGGAAGCATGTATGTAGGTAGGTTGTAGTGAGGACATGCGCGTACAAGTTTGAAAACTGAAATTACGGGGCCGTACAACCACGTAAGAGTTGTTAGGGTTGCAGGTGTTGTCTATAGTTTTCTATATTTCTCCGTGGGCCATTTTCCCAGGTTTGGGAGCCCTTGTAAGCTTTGATATTATTCTAATGATGAGCTAATTTGAAGGGTAGAATATCTTTCTGTATTGTGTATGAGATTTGGTTTCCAATATTGCTTCTACTATTTATTTCAGTTGATTATTCTAGAAAGTGTATTTTGTTATGTGAGCTGCTAATTTGATTTACAGCAAGGAAATCACTAGTAAACAATATACCTAGGTGTTGGGATTGGAGAAAGTCAACACGAGGTACCAAAAACAAAACTTAGTGTCTTGAAAATTGCAATAGAAAACCATTTCTTGGATTTACAAATATTGGATACAATTTTCTGGAGGTACGACATTCTTCATGTTCATTGGTTTGCAAAAATATTTCCCTAGTTTATGTTAGTCATCTCCTCCCCTACTCTGATCTACAACTTCTTGATTTACTTGACAGATACAATCAAGAGAGCTCTCCACATATGGTTTTGATGAATGAAAGGAAAAATAGTCCCTAGTTTGCAAAATAATTAGTGCAGATTAATGTAAATGTTAAAAACATAGAATCATAAAAAAAATTCAGAGGTCAATGGTGGTGCTTGATATGTTGGTGAAAGCGGGGCACTGTTGATGCCCCTACCAAGTTTCAAGTCTATCCAATGACACGTTCATGCTTGTGCTTGTGTTAGTCGTACACCAATACTTGTGATAGCCGTTGGGGCCAAGAGCAAGTCTTGGGCGTCTTTGGTAGAATATATACCCCTCACCCATGGCTTCTTAGCCAAAGGATTCTAGTAGGAATGTTGTTGGTTGCACTCGCTCCTAGATGGAATTAGGTGTTCTAACCACATCATGATAAGTGGAAGCCAGTTGAGAAAAAAATAAAAAACTTCTTCAAAGGATTTTTTATGATACCAAACTTCGGTGTCCAACAATCTAAATTACTAACTCATAGTATGTGTAAATTGGATGAGTTTTTCAATGAAGTTAGAGTCAAAATATATCTTTAGCTGGAAGTTGATATGAACTATTTCCATAAAACCCAATTGTTGGAAGAAAGTCAACATTGTACTTTTTATCGCAGGATTTGTACTTGTGCAAAGCCCCACCACAAATCCCCAAATCTTGCGTAACCATGGAAGATCCTACCACTGTCAGCTTAATAAGAGCTTCCCTCGTTTTAGTGATAGAAGAGGTCCACCACAAGGGAGGCTTCCCTGGTGACCTCAAGGGATCAAAGTAGCAAGTATAGTAGCCAAGCCTACCGCCCCCTCTCTTGATCACCTAAAGATTGGTCTAGGTCAAGGTAAGAAAAAAGGTATGAAGTTGTTTGAGTACCTGCCCAAAACAAGAACAGTTTATAACATATATATGATTATTTCCAAGTCCAAACATGCAATTAATACCTCTTAAAGACGCTAAACAATGTAAGTTGCAATGAAGTGAACAATGATATGACAACAGTAAATGATTTACAACAGCAACAACAATTAATCCTCAGAAATGCAACAATTGACCATTAAAACTTGGCTGTTGTAAATTTGCAACAGTAAACAATGATATGATATCAGTAAATGATTTACAACAGCGGCAACAATTAATGCTCAGAAATGCAACAATTGACCATTAAAACTTAGCATTCATCTACTAGAAAAAACATACAATTGTAAGATGCAATTTCTGAATGAGTTAGGCCACCTTTAAAAGAGTGTATGCAGCAAATAAGAGTGTTATCAGATGGTTGTAGCAAACTTTTGTAACGGCAAAAAATTATCCAACAAGCTTGCCAATGTTAATGTTAGTTAGGTTAGTAGAATGCTTAAGAGAGTTGAAAGAAAGAGTTTGTTGATCAAATCACTGTGAGAAAGTTTTAAAACTAGTGCCTTTAGAGGGTTATGGAGTCTTATAACAACAAATGCAACCAAGCTTGAAACTTGATTTAGTTGCAACCAAGAGGTAGGATTCAAACCCTAAGGTGCTAGCACATTAGGGCCTTAGGGTTTGAATTTTGAGAAGGATTTCTAGGGTGCAAGCACATTTGGGCTCTAGAAACCTTTTCTCCCTTCTTGTAGCTTCAACTAGGTCAAAAATCAAAAGTCTAGAGCTAAAATCCTAAAGTTCTAGCACTTTAGGGCTTTAGGAGTCTAACCCTAGCAAGGACTCTTTCACAAATTTTGGACAAAATCACCTTGAAAGAGGAAGGAACACTTATGTTCCTCTCTTAGGGTTTCATCAAGCAAGATGTCTAGCATGAAATAGCAAATTTACCATGAAACATAATAGCATAGAAATAAAATTGCAAAAAATTCACTCCAAATCCTAAAACCCTAATTTGTAGAAAATTCCATCCAAAATCAACAAAGACCATCCACAATTGATCCTCCAAGCATAGTGCAAGAGTAGAAAAGACCTAGCAACCCCAAAAGGGCGAAAATTCTAGAAGTATTTCTCACAAAGGTGAGAAGTGATGATCCCAAATGAAAATGAGGCTTGCCCTTTTTATATGAGGCAACTTCAACATAATTTGTCTCTAACAATATGCCAAAACACAAAAATGCATAATAAAACCCTAAAAAGGGTGACGTCATGTGCTAGAAGGATGACATCATGCTAGGAGAGGGTGACGTCTTGCCTCCAAAGGCAAATGTTGGGCCTCCAAAGGCCAAGTGGCATCCTTCGAGGGTGAAAGAATGTGAAGTGAGGTGTCTCCTCACCCAAAGCCATGCCAATCATCTTCGGTACCCATCCATCCATCAAAACCCTAGCCAAGGATGACATCAAGGGCTAGAAGGGTGACGTCAAGGGCCTCCAAAGGCAATGTCCAAGGCTAGAAGGGTTGCAACTACATCTTCAAGTGATGTCCAAATACCTGCTACTGCAACGTCCTCCATCCTCTATGCACCAAATCCCTGGTTACTCTGCCCAGCATGTGGGGATTCCAACCCATAAGTGTGGCATAGTGACCAAAACTGCTCAACCAAGCCAATCTATCAATTGTCCAAGGTCTTGAGAATGTGACAGCCACTTTATGAGGGTGGTGAGTCACTGGATGACCCATTCCTCTCCGTCACACATGCCACGATCCTGCGATAAGGCACAACGTCCTGGGTACAAGCCCAGGATGTCCCTCAAGAACCATGTCAGGGGCATCCAAAACAAGCCAAAGTATAAAACATGGTTAGCCAAAGTTCATAAGAAACATTAGTCTTTAAAACATACAAAGTAAGTTGTAACTTAAGATATAAGCCACGTAAGATAACTCACCTCAGTATCCCCTTCAAGCATCACACCAGCCCAAGACCCCATGCGAGTTACCAAGTTTGAGTATGGGAGGGTCTTCATCCAACCCTATTTGGTGTGCCACCCAGATAAGAAATAAAATAACCCAGGTAGAGGGATAGGTCCCGAGAGTGACAAGGGAAAGTAAAAACCCACCAAGAGTAAGTGTGAAAGTGATATGGTTCTAGGGTTACTTCATGGCTTATGGTGTTAATCCATCTCTATGAGCATCTTTATGGAGGGTGCGCTTGCTCTTGAGTTACCCAATATTTGCATGCCACCTTTTTCCAAACCCCTTTATTAGCTATCTTTCCAATCCCTGCTTTTTATATTATATTTTCTAGTCCCCTTTAAAAGGTCTCAAGCTTTAGCATCACTTTTTTGGGACCAGGGCGAGCACTGAATGAGTAGAGCTCAAGTTGGACCGACTTTTGGTGGTCCTGCTTTGCTATGTTCACTTTCTTTTCCAACATCATTTGCTTATTCTTTTATAGCAGTTGTGGAACAACCTCT
>ML785944.1:452104-482734 GCA_009831015.1 Picea engelmannii
CTAGACGGAAGAGGTTCCGGTCAAAGTGACAGCGTGGGCTGTGAACCTAAGCATTGTGCCTTCGAGGACACACTAAGTGAGTCAGACTTAGCTCACGTTTGCAAGTGTGTATTAGGACGACAACAGACACTATAGAAGAAAAGGGGCGACACTAGGGTTTATGAGGCTATAAACTCTAGGGTTAGTCTATGTGAGTTTTAATCCTAGGCCTATGAGGCTCTAGTGTTGATGTTTTGTAGCATCGGGGAGGTATTCTCACATTGACCTTGGTGTCGAGCATGTGGGAATCTTTGTTGGCACTCACATTGCATTTTTATTTTGTGAAAACCCCTTTTATATAGAGTTAGGGCTTGGAATTGTTATTGTTGGGGCTTGACACCCACTTGGAGGAATAAACAATTCTAATTTAATGTGGAGTTTAGAAGGGGCTCCTAAACTCACTCTTAGACTCCTATAGAAGGAGAGGCAATGTGAGGAGACACCACACATCTTATTTTGTCATCATGATGTTGGCATGAGTGAGTGAGCACTCTTTCCAAGGAGATTGGGGTTAGAAATTTCAGCAAGGAAATTCTTCACTTGGGCAAATCTGGTCTAGGGTTTCTAGTCTTTCTCTCTCTTCATTCTTTCAACCTAGGAAGGATAGCCACACGTGTGAGACCGCACATGTGAAGGAGAACAACCGCATGTGTGAGGGAGAGATAGTCGCACGTGTGACAGGAAGAGGAGAAGAGGCCGCATGTGTGAGTCGTACAGTCCGCACCACACATTGGACCATACAGTGGCAAAAACATCCACATGTGAGGACCGTACGGTGCAGTTATTGCAGGCCGTACGACACGTGTGGACTATACAACTAACGCAGGAAGGCCGTACAGGGTGACGTCAGTAGGGTACAACAGATTTGTAAGTTGGAAGCGTTTTCCAGAATTTTTGTTGAAGTTGTAATTTGCTGAAAGTATTGCTTTTTGTACTCAGAATTTCTCAATATAAAAATTTTGCCAAACAAAAATTTGTGTCTCTTGTGCATGGATGTTTTCTCTTTGATCTTTGTGCTTCCGCTATAATTTTCTATCATAATTTCAGTGTAAAATTTTTCAGTGATAACAGTCTTAGTTTACTGTTTGAAGACACTTGGAAGTAATTTTCAGATATGAAATTGAATGCATTAAATGCTTAAAAATTGACATGGTATCAAGGCATAGGCTCTAGAGAGAGAAGGTCATCTTCTTGAAACACAAGTTGTTGTAGATCTCTTGTTGCTGATTTGTGTGGTTGCGATTTGTTGTTGTAGATTTCTACTCTTGTTTGTGAGGATCACTTGATTCCTCATATTTCTGAGAAGAAGACAACAAAGGATATGTATGATGCTTTGGTGGGCTTGTACCAAAGCGAGAATACAAACTGGAAGTTGATTTTGAGGGCCATAAGCTCCGATCTTTTGAGATGTCCAAATCAGATACAATTGCTAGCTACCTCATGAAGATGACTCATATTAATGATCAACTTGTAGCCATTGGTGAGGAAGTTGATGACAGAGAGTTGGTGAATGTGGCATTGAATGGTTTTCCCGGGTCTTGGGAACCATTTGTGCAGGGGATTTGTGCATGAGAGAAGTTTCCACCTTTTGACAGACTGTGGATCGATTGCATCCAAGAGGAGGCTCGAATAGAGTTAAGGAGTGGCAAGCAGAGAGGTAGTGATGATGAGAACCGGGCCCTAGCTGCTAATGCTAGGAAGGGAAAAGGAAAAGGTTCCACAGGGGGAGAAGCATCTCCAAAGTAGTGGAAGAAGAAGGACCTTAGCAAGGTCAAGTGTTTTGCTTGTCATAAGCAAGGCCACTATGCTTCACAGTGTCCACAACGGAAGAAAGGGAAAGGGAAGCATCAGGCATCATCAACAAAGGTGGATTAGGTTGCAGATAGGCTTTAGAGGGAGTTCTTATTGGTCTCCACCCTTTTTGGTATAGTTTCTGGTAGTGGGACTTGGTTGGTTGATAGTGGAGCTTCTCGTCATATGATAGGATCACATGAGTCACTCACCAGTCTGTTAGAGGACTCATGATTGCAGGTGGAGCTTGGTGATAATGCCAAGTATGCAGTCAAAGGAGTTGGGACAACTTCGTTTCAGCTGGAGTCCGGGGAGCCTCTCAGGATGAGTGATGTGTTGTATGTACCAGGATTGAAGAAGAACCTACTATCTCTGTTATGGAGGACATAGGGTATGTAGTAGCATTCTAAGGTGGACAGGTTCTTGCATGGCCGAGAGGATCGAGCATTGACTCAGCAGGGGTCATTGGTGTTCGTGATGGAGGTCTTTACAGGTTGACTAGACAACCAGCTCAGGCCTTGGTACATGACAATGATAGTCTATGCAAGCTTTGGCACAAGAGATTGGGACACTTGCATTACAAGGCTTTGCCAGTGCTGAGGAAGATGGTTACAGGTCTTTCAGAGTTTGGAGCAGAGCACCAAGGTGTATGCAGGGTTGTGCACTTGGTAGGAATGCCAAGGATGATTTTCTAAGCAATGATAGTAGGTCCAAGGGGATCTTAGATATAGTACATTCGGATGTGTGTGGACCGATGTCAGTTACATCTTAGTGTGGTTACTTGTATTATATGACCTTCATTGATGATTATTCCAGGAGGACATGAATCTTCTTCATGAAGACCAAGGATGAAGTCTTCAGTTGATTCAGGGAGTTCAAGGCTCTGGTGGAGAATAAGGCAGGGAAGAAGAAAAAGGTCTTGAGGTCAGATAACGGGGGCAAGTATACCTCCTATGATTTCAGAGATTTTTGCAAGGATATAGGCATCAAGAGGGAGTTGGCAGTGCCTTTCAACCCATAGAAGAATGGGGTAGCGGAGAGGAAGGATCAGAACATAGTTGAGGCTGCCAGGGTGATGTTGCATGACTAGGATCTACCTATGTTGCTTTGGGCAATGGCATGTAACACAACAGTCTATGTTTAGAACAGGAGTACTCATAGGATCTTGAAGGACAAGTGATCCAGGTGGATATCGGTGGCCACCCACCTTTTTCGACTGGCTCAAAACAGTTTTCTGACAATTTTGGCAATTTACTATTTTTAGCAGTTTTTAACTTCTGGGGCCATTTTGAGGGCCCAAATGAAGGTTTTTCGAGATAGAGGTTCTCAATGATAGTCAAAGGCATGATTGAACCCCCAAAATGAATCTCCTTGACGATACCTTTCCAACGAGCTATCACACGCCTAAAATGGAGATGGTATGCAAAAGTTACGACCCCGGAAAGTTGATGTACTAACTTACCCAAATGGGGCCCACATGACTTTTGGCACTTCATCTCCTAGGGTTAGGTTTTTGGATGTCTAGGGTTTTTTACATTTCTATTTTATTGTAAAAAGGCCTTGAGAGCCTCATTGTAATCATCTTCTTGCGAATGCAAGTAGCCGTCACATCTCTTCTCAGAGATAAGCTGCCACCATTATAGCGAGTCTTTCACTCTGTATTTTTATAGTCTCTGTACATTTCTTTCATTAATAGAAATCGTGTATTACTGTATATCTGTGTTTATGGTTGCATCTCTGATACATTTCTACTACATTATTGAATATCTATCTTCGCTCTCATTTCATGCCGAAAATAATACGGATTAGTGGTATCAGAGCAGACTGCTCTTAATCGTTTTTCTCAGTGCATGTCCCCGACAAGGTCCGAGTATAGCAAGTTGGGTCTCGAGCTTGTCTCTCTTGAGAACAATCGCTCTCGCACACCCAAGAAACCCTCAATGGCGGAAGAAAAGAAAAACGACAGAGCGGACAATCCTATCAATCTGTTGTTTCAGCAAGCTCTCACGCGACAAAGGGACGAAATGATGGATAATTTTTCCCACATCCTTCAACGCCTGTTGATAGCAACAGGCGCATCTTCATCAAGCGGCCACTTTGGAAGCACCTCACCTTTCAAGGTACAAATTAATTTTGATATTCCTATATTTAAAGGACAAATAGATGCAGAAGCCCTAGACAAATGGTTAAATCTGATAGAAGGGTATTTCTCTGTTCACAATTTTTCCGACAAAGAAAAGATCACCTTTGCACTCCTTAAAGCTCTCTCTCATGTCAAACATTGGTGGGAAACTTACTGGGAGCAAAGTTCCATAGAGGAGTCTGGAATATATGGGGCCGAGCCCACTTGGGATTTTTTTGTGGACGTGGTAAAGGAACAGTATTAACTGGTTGGCAACTATGAGGACCAAAACATGAGATGGACCACACTGCGGCAAGAGAGGGGCCAAGCAGTTCTGGAGTTCACCAACACCTTCCATACCTTGCGCACCAAGCTAGGTATCAAAGACTCCGAACGACATTTGGTTCTGAAATACCGTGGGGCTCTACACAGATACATCCAAACTGAAATGGATTTTCTGGACATCTCATCACTCGGTGTTGCTTATCGATATGCTGTTAAAATCGAGCAGAAATTTAAGCACCAAAACAAACAGGATTTCGAGTCTGCAAATCCGCAACAACCAAAGTATGACAAAGACGGCCCTAACAAACAGTCTCCCGAAAACCAGTCCAAACCACAGGAAAAGAAGGATCATGGGAAGACAAAGAAGGACACCGGAAAATGGTGCGATTTCCACAAAATCCCATGGCACAACACTGATGAATGTCGCTCAAAACTGTCATTGGTGGTCGAGATCAAAGACAAGGAGCCAAACCCTGATTCAAAATCTGATTCTGAAAATACTGGTAAAGGACAGATCATTGACGTAGACCCCACTGCTATTGTCGTGATCGCAGCAATTCAACAAGAAGAACCAACAGATCCTGAAGAGGGGGAGCGCCTTTTTCATTCACAGATGTGGGTGAAAGGGACCCCGCTGCATTTTATTGTTGATAGCGGAAGCCAGAAGAACCTCATCTCAGCAGAGGTCGTCAAACAGTTGGGATTGTCGACAACATCACACCCGCAACCATACAACATCGGGTGGCTTCGACAAGGACGAGATATTTGTGTCAACCAGCAATGTCGATTGTCATACGGCATCCAACGCTTCAAGGATGAGGTATTATGTGATGTTGCCCCACTGTATATCTGTGATGTTCTCTTGGGCCAGCCATATATATGGAGACGCCATGCTGTCTATGACTCTCGACCCCGTAGTGTCATTGTTACTTTGGGGGGTCATCTCTACAGAATACCAGAGGTAGTTCCGACTACTGTTCCACCTAAAAAGGGTCGCAAGGTAGTATCTCATACTGCAAAATTCAGCTTCTTCACAATCTATTCAAAAGGGGAACAGAAGGACACTGCAAACACTACAGCCTCGCCCCAAGCACCTTCTATCCAACAGAAGCAGGTCAACAAGGTTGCAGCAAAGCACAAAAATTTCTTCTGCACATCATCCTCTCATGTAGCCCGACTTGTTGAACAGCCTCAACCTCAACAGATTCGTAACAAACTTCCACAAACTGAGCAGCACAATGTCTCCGGCAAGGGAAGCAGCTCACAGAGATGCAGATTCAACAAACGCTTTTCTCTCTCCCCCGGGAACTCAACGCAATGGAAACCATTGGTTCCTAAGGAGGGAGGATTGATCCAAGTGGATATCGGTGGCCACCCACCTTTTTCGACTGGCTCAAAACAGTTTTCTGGCAATTTTGGCAATTTACTATTTTTAGCAGTTTTTAACTTCCAGGGCCATTTTGAGGGCCCAAATGAAGGTTTTTCGAGATATAGGTTTACAATGATAGCAGAAGGCATGATTGAGCCCCAAAATGAATCTCCTCGACGATACCTTTCCAACGAGCTATCACATGCCTAAAACGGAAATCGTATGCAAACGTTATGACCCCAGGAAGTTGATGTACTAACTTACCCAAACGGGGCCCATATGACTTTTGGCGCTTCATCTCCTAGGTTAGGTTTTTGGATGTCTAGGGTTTTCGACATTCCTATTTTATTGTAAAAAGGCCTTGAAAGCCTCATTGTAATCATCTTCTTGTGAATGCGAGTAGCCATCACATCTCTTCTCAGAGATAAGTTGTCACCATTCTAGCGAGTCTTTCACTCTGTATTTTTACAGTCTCTGTACATTTCTTTCATTAATAGAAATCATGTATTACTGTATATCTGTGTTTATGGTTGCATCTCTAACACATTTCTACTACATTATTGAATATCTGTGATCTCTGTGCATTTCTTTATTATATCTCCGCTCTCATTTTGTGCCGAAAATAATACGGATCAGTGGTATCAGAGCAAATTGCTCTTGATCGTTTTTTTCAGTGCATGTCCCCGACGAGGTCCGAGTATAGCAAGTTGGGTCTCGAGCTTGTCTCTCTTGAGGACAATCGCTCTCGCACACCCAAAAAACCCTCAATGGCAGAAAAAAAGAAAAAACGACGGAGCAAACGATCCTATCAGTCTGTTGCTTGAGCAAGCTCTCATGCAACAGAGGGACGAAATGATGGAGAATTTTTCCCACATCCTTCAACGCCTGCCGATAGCAACAGGCGCATCTTCATCAACCGGCCACTTTGGAAGCACCTCGCCTTTCAAGGTACAAGTTAATTTTGATATTCCTGTATTTGAAGGACAAATAGATGCAGAAGCCCTAGACAAATGGTTAAATTTGCTAGAAGGGTATTTCTCTGTTCACAATTTTTCCGACAGAGAAAAGATCCCATTCGCACTCCTTAAAGCTCTCCTTCATGTCAAACATTGCTGGGAAACTTACTGAGAGCAAAGTTCCACAGAGGAGTCTGGAATATATGGGGTCGAGCCCACTTGGGATTTTTTTGTGGAAGCGGTAAAGGAACAGTATTATCCGGTTGGCAACTATGAGGACCAATACATGAGATGGACCACATTGCAGCAAGAGAGGGGCCAAGTAGTTCCGGAGTTCACCAACACCTTCCATACCTTCCATGTGGCTCGAAGCCCTGTTGTCTATATACCAAATGCTAGGTGTCATCTCAACTGAAGTGCAGCAAATAAGGAAGGCACACTCCCTCTCAAACTGTGTCGTATACTCCTCATCTACTGTAGTTGCTATACCACCCGACCTCTTCTTCATGTTGGGACACTATCCAACATAGTGCCCCATCTTCTTACAAGCAAAGCACTTCACTTTGCTCATATCCCTCTTCTACCCACTGCCACTCCTGTGGCTTGGGCCCCATCTTGGGACCCTCGACCTTCCTCTTGCCCTTTGTCCAAAGAGAAAGATCCTCATCACCCTCTGATATACGTTGTTGTCCTGAAGACCCGGAGCTGCATCTCAACTCCTTTGGTTCGAAGTCATCCCAGAGTCTCTCCCAACTAGGCATGAGCTCCTTGGCCACAATGCCTCACACAAATGAACCCCAAGGTTTGGAGAAGTCGTCTAAGGTTGTCCTCATCAAAAAGTCAGGATCCACAATCTCCCCAACTGCTTCCAAATCATCTCGAGTCTGTGTAAGTCTCCCGAGGTATGAGGTCACGGACTCAAACTTGAGCAGTTGAATGCTCCTGAGCTTCTCCTGCAGAACCATCTTCCGGTTCTGATTGGGACTCTAGTAGAGCTTGCACAATGCGGCCCACATCTCAAAGGCATAGTCCTTCCCAGTCAAATGGGGTATGACATGGTCTCTCACCACATCACAGATAGTCCTCTTAGCCTCGGTGTTCCTCTTCCTGAACTCTACTACCAGCAAGGGAGCAGTGACAGAAGGAAGAACCACTGGAGCTTGAACTATATCCCATAGTTCAAGATTCTCCAAGACGAATACAATCCCGGTCTTCCAAGGGGACCTGTTGCTAGCTCCGGCTAGCCTATCCTCTGCCCTCATCCGAGACACCGACATGGTTGTCCACTGAAACTCAACCTGATGCTAAACGCTGCAAAAGAGTACAGCCTCACTCCTGTCAACACAGGTGTGAAAAGAGGTTGTCCAACACTATCCAAAATAGTCCCACAAACTGCCCACTGTATGCTCTACAAATCAGCAAACTCTTAGCCACCAAGGCTCTGATAGCATGTAGATTTTTGAGGAACTATGAGGGCTGCCCAACAGGCCTGTCTTATGACCTCTTGTTGGGCTCTAGTGTTAGTTATGCAAATCTGTCCTTGCTGCTGTTTTAGGACAGCAAACAGGTCTGTTTACTTCTGCCAAAAAATCTGCCCTCAACTGATGGTTATATGCTCTTTTAAGGTGCCCTTGCAAGTAGTTTTAGTAACCCAATGTTAGTGCATGCAAACCTCAAAACATATAGCACTCCTCTAGGATCTTAACAAGCTCCTACTGCTGATTTAAACAGTAAGCATACATGAAAAATGAACACATGTATTTTTGGTCAACATGACCCTGGATAAACCCCCCCCCCGGGGAAAACCAGTTTAGAATGAAAGTTTATATGTGATGTTTCAAGCATGGAATGCAACAAGTAAAAAAATACAATGGAATCTATACAAGTAGCAAACTCCTCTCGAGCTTTGCTAGAAGGTTCCAAAGAGAATGTGCCCAAGCAAGTGTGCCCTCTCTCCTTTGTTTCCTCTTCCACTGAATTGATGCGCCCTTGATCCTCCCTTGACTGATGAAGAAGCCCTTGCATACAAACAAGCAGTTGTATGCTACCTCAACATTGAATCTGTCAGATCTGCAATAGCTCAAGAACTGATAGTGCCTGCTAAGCTTGCACCCTCCTCCAAGAGTGCACCCTCCACCAAGCAAGAACTCTCTCCACAAAATAATGAGGGTCTAAGCCTCCATGAGCCCTCCATGAATGTAGGCACCCAAGCTTCCCTCACACAATGCTTCCATTCTCCTCTCAATGCTCATCTCCAAAATCTCCAAGTGAACAAATGAGTGAATGAGCCTCCCTTTGCCCTATGCGCCCCTCTTGAACCATCCATAAGGAAACCTAGAGATCAATGGCCTAGATCACTCCTAGCCATCTCTAATCAATGGGTGAGATCCTCTCACAAAAATCTCACTTAGAAACCCACTTTGGGTTAAGTTTCCTCAGTTCACTTTATCTCCCTCAATTCACCCACAAAGTGAATTAATTGTCACTTTTGCCTTAAGTGACAAATTCCACCTTTTTGACTTAGTATAAAGTCAATGTGGAATTAGACATAAAGTACAAGGTACAAAGGTACAAATATTTTCCTCTTGTGGTTAGAGACCCACAACCATAAGGGGACCACTTCCCAAGGTACACCAAAACTCAACATTTTTGACATGTGGAACATGTTTCTATGTTTAGATCAATGTTTAGTTCATGTTCATTTGATGGAAATTGGGGGTTAATAATTATTTGGTTTATATGCAGTGGCAATGTGATTTCAGGTTACGATGGTGAACATGGCATTTTAATGTTTCATGATGAGTTATGTTTTCCTTTTATACTTTGTTTATAAATGAGGTAGCCATAAGGAGAGGGGAGGAAGAAGGATCCGCCTAGGAGTTATAGCATGTGTGCAAGGTCTGGGAGTTGACAGCCTGTGGTAGCTTTTTGTACTTTAAGTAGTGCTTTGATGGTGGGTCCTGTTTCTTTTGAGTTTTCCCCCAAATCTTAAACCTTGGATAGTATTATATTTCCTATTTGACCTCTTCACCCTAAAAGGTCATTTATGTCTTATTTATTTGATATTCTTCCAAAAGCAGTTGATCGTTTCTTTTTGTCCTCCAAGCCACTATAAAGTGAAGAGATGGAAAGACAAAAGGCAGAAGCACAAGGTATGTTTAAGCTCTGCTGATTTTGTGATAGCGCTCTGATATTCATATCCATTTGTTGCATTCTTAAGGGTCTAATGTGTAGAAATTTCCGTATATGACTTTTATAGCAAATTCAGAAATTTCAACTCTCACTACAGGTTTCTTGGATCTAATCCCTGAGAGCTTTCATCCTTAGGGCTGATGTGAAATATTTAAATACAACAACAAACAGCAGCAAATACTTCACTTCATTTCAGTCCAAATCACTAGGCAGGTCAACAGAAAAGATACCGAACAGGTGTACTTGAATGTTGACAAGTTACATCCCTTAGGGCACACTTTTTCATGCATAAAACAGAATTGAAATAACTTTATTACAGCAGAATTTACAGCAGTAAATCTGCCCTCTTATCTTCAAGATATATGTTAAATCTCTTAACAATTTCAGCCTTATGTCAAGTCAGCATGAACAACAAGTGCTAAAGTTTACTCAATCGAGAAGACAACACAAGCTGAAAATTGAATTAGCAAGTACACAATAATTGGACAGCTGAAACACTTCATTAATATATAAGATATAAAGTACATGAACATACTCACATTGTATCACAAGCTAGTACAATTTCAAGCTCTTCAAAGTTCAAACCCTAGCTAGGGAAACTAGGAAAATCCTAGCCACCAACCTCTCCTAGCTAGGAATCGCTTTAACCAAAGATGGCTTCTTCACCAAAGATACTCCACAAGCCTCCAATGCTCCTCCTAAGCCATGTGCTCCTCTGGGTCCACCCCACCTACATAATCACTCCATCAACCCAAGCATCCTCAAGTCAAACACAAGCCTTCATGCAAGCAACCAAGTGTGGCCATGCCATCTAGGGCTCAACACCCTCCTGCAAGATGCCCAATGCTCCTCCTCCAGAGCAAGTCGTCCTCCCAAGCAAGCAACCAACCTCCATGCAGCCATCATGAAGAAGTCACCAAGCTCTATGGATCTCCAATGCTCCAAGGAATAAAGCCACATAAGCACATAAACCATGCACCTCACATCACATAAAGCATCCCCAAACATGGTGTAAACACTTTCATAGTATCCCCAAAAGCTAACATAATATTGCTAAATGGCAGCATGAATACTTTCCAGAGGTTCAGATATGTGTGGGCAAAACCTTTCTCTTTTGACACCGAGGTATATTGATTTCTAGTTGCTGCAATTACTTGTTTCATTCTAAATCTGTTCATTTCTAATTGCTTAAATGACTTGCAGAGATTATATGCCGATCCAAGGGTCTTTTTAATTCCTTTGAAGTCAGGAATTACCTTTCTTTTCATCTGCTGGTTTGAGTTTTTGTTTGGCCTTGTAAGCTTTCAAGAACCTCATGGCAACCCTGAGTATTTACAGGCTCAGCTTTCACAAAAGTTGTTAATATTATCATACTCTCTGAATGTAACTTGAGGATCACCTTTCTGAAATAAAATATGGAGTTTGGGTCGTACTGTCCTTTATCTATTGATCTTACATGCTTCTGTTGTGTACAAATTCCTATTACTTTCTTTGTAGTTTAGTTGTGGATTTCATATTTCATTTATCAGTTTTAACTTTTCAGGTACTTTGAATCTTGAATCTAGTTCAACTTTTCCTTCAGTTCTTGTTGCTGTTATTGACTTGCGCTTTATGTATTCTATTTAACGTTGTTCATTATCATAAAATCAAAACAAAATGGGGAACACTAACAACAATTTAGTCCATCTTTTTGTTTGTCTATAAGTTCAATGTTTGGGTTTTATGCCTGCTGTTTTTAGTTTCATTCACATTTCTGTTCTCCTACAAAATTAGAAAACACATAAAAAATATTATAAATAAAAAAGGAAACATTGTTTGCAAGAGGATTCTCCAAATCTCTGTTTATCATAAAACCCTTTTGCTACTCTCTCCCATGCAAGTCCTTTTCGTAAGTAGAGGACCCCAAGGGCTTTGAAGTTTGAACACCAGGTGGTATTCCCATTGATCCTCTCACCTAGCCTATGAAAATGTTTCAGTGTTGTTGCCTGCATACCATTTTGGGCATCAACAATATAGAGATATCCAATTCTCTCATTGATGGAAATTTGGAGTCAAGTGACCTTTGAATAAACAGATTGGCAATTCTATGTTTAAACAACATTCCAAACTGAGTTTTAGTTCTGTGCTATAGTTTATACAATGAGAGTTCTATTAAATTTATGAGGTAAATGTGACCAATAAAGCCAAGTTGCCAACCTTTAAGTCCATTATTCCAATCTAGTCACAGTAAATTATGACAATTTTAGAGTGCATCAGAGTGTATATAAGCATAAATCCATTCAGCATCAGAACTTCTGCTTTGCGGTTTTAGCAGAATGACAGTCAGTTTGAGGAGGATCAACATACTGACATGTATAAAACTGAGTACTTGCTAATAATCAACATATACTTTTGTTCGAGTATTAGAAAGTGTACATAGGGTAGGATCGTTGTCACTTGTCAATGCATTCATGAACCCAAGTTTTTCAATCTAGCACCAAAGTTTATCTTGCAATCCCAATGAAACTAAACAATAGTGGTAGATTCATCATCCTGATGACGAACACTTTTTCATGATGGATTCTATGAGCTGCACTTCTTTCATCCTTTATCGCATGTCCTATGACAATTTTCTCATATGTACAGAGATCATTAACTGCTCTCTTCTTGGTTATATAAATATTACCATCTATGAAACCCCAAAATGTTTTATACACAATCCAAACAGAGGTTTCTGATAATCCATTAGGTTCATGTGCAGCATTACTTCTACATCTGTCATGCCAAGAACTTTGAATGCACTTCCTTTAGGCATATTTATGTTATTGTTGCCAAAAGCTGTTAGTTTTTATACCTCAAAAGTTTCCTCCAGCCATAGCACACCTGTTACAGACCTGGGCATACCTTGCAGTTACAGCAGCAGTCCATACAACCTCTCTTAGGGCACAGTCTTCAGTCCTGTATGGCGCATTGATTACAAAAGACAGTTCTCTGATATAAAGGGACTGCAGTTCTAACTTTAGCAGTCCAGATTTAGCAGTTTGCTTTACCAATTTTAGGAAGAGTAGTTTTTTTAAGAATTAGTTGTTTTTCTGCTTTTGAGTTGACTTTTCAGATTTAGGGAAGTTCTGTTTTTATGTTACTTTTGTCTTGGTTTAGATAAAGCACATGAGGAAAGCTTAGTCTTAGGGAAAGGGCACAGATCCCGAAGAAGTTATTCTTCTTGTTAAGTGCTCCATTAAAGACAGTTCCTTCATGCAGGTTGAGGGCGCTAATCCCAAGGCCAGGAATAGATCAAGGGTTGGGAATTGATCCAAGGATTGAATCTGCTTTTACTGTAAATCCCAGATGAGCTTCTTGTGCTATATAAGAGGGCTCAGGGTAGGGTTTAAGTAGTCAGTTTTACTTCAGTTCAGAGTGAGGAAGTAGGGTTTGCCTACAGCATTGTTATTCTGTTTTCTGCTGTAGTAAACAATCATGTGATTTGGGACAGATACGTGAGTATTCTGTAGCATGTGTTTCAGTTTCTAGCATTCAAAGACAGCAATTTTGATAGGTTGTAAAGCTTAAAGTTACCTAGGGTTTTAGGCAATTCTTTGAATACAGAATATGTTGCTATGGTCCAGGTAATCTAACAAAATCCACGCAGAAAGAAACCCTACATCCCATATTCAAGATGGCGAAACAAGCATGAAAACAGGATCCATCGGTTACAGAGAAAATCTTTCTATGAGGGAGAAACTGTTACATAGCTAAACTTATTTTTTAAATATTTTGTTATTTAAGTTGTGTCAGCCACAAACATTGTTAACTTGGAATTAGAATAGTGCTGTATTTGTTCTTTCATCCCCCATCAGATACACCCATATCTCTTGCACCTGCATATTGACGACCTCATTTACAATGGAAAAGTTGTCACACCACTGCATGAGTTTAAAAAAATTTCACTCATACTGTACCTGTTCCCAACTTCCCATACTTGCGATTTCACCCACAAACAGCAGCACCCATTTTCAATCAAATATACTAGTGCTTTTGATATTTGTAATCTTGGCATTGAGATATTCACTAAAACCTAACCACAATTTTTATTTGGTTCATGTTATGAGTCTTTTCAAGGTTAGGATTTCATAGCTAGTCAGGGATAAGGTTATTGTAAGTTGAGTTATCTATGCAGATTAAGGAGAGCCTTTGTGTGCATGATCATGCTGAACATGTCACAATAGTTGGAAATGTAAAAAATCAGGCAATGCATTTCAGTACACAGCTCCTAAATTGAAACAGAATATTAAGTCACAATAACACAAGAAGATTCACAAAGAACATAGCATTGATCGGGAATTATAACTGTCTACAATTTCACCTTTTAATTAACTTAACCCGAAAATCAACTGTACAATGACACCACTCTTCTTACATTATCTGTAGAATACATATTTATACATATACATGACAGTTACAGAACCGTTCCTGAAATCTGAACAGCCAATAGAACTGACTCCAGTTTCCTGGGGTTTCTTTATCTTCTGTATTGTGCATCTGTTCCCGCTACCTGTTCCTTGAACATCCACATCCACAAACCTTTTCATTTGCAAGCGAATTGACATTAGATAGAGCCATAATATTGTCTTTGTATGTCAACTAGCATCCACAAGCTTCTGTTGCAGAACCCACATTCCTCCTATTGAGAAATCCACAAGTTTTTTTGTGGTGCCTGCGGACTTGTCTTAAAGAACCCACACAAAGGGAGCAAGCTTATGTTGCAGATTCCTTTAACTTTCTGCAACATTGTAGATTTTTAGACTGCACTATTGACAACAATCCCAGTCAGTCTATAATTATGTGTACTCAAGTAACATCAAAGTCCATAACGCTGAAGCCATCACTGCAATCTTGGATGCCTAAACAATAATGCATCTCACCATGATGTTTTTTTCCAGAGAAATAAGTTCCCTTCACTCGTCCGCATATTAAGCGAAACAACAAAGCCTGGCACCTTGCCAGTGCCCTGTAGACTTCCCCCCTCTTCCATGGTTTTCTGGATGGAGGATGGTATTAACCACCAGCCGATACACTGGCTGGCAACCCTGCAAAACTCAGTGGGAATGGATCCCGCGACCACTCTGGGCATTATGCCTTCTGCAGAAAGAGTCAAACCAATTGAGCTATCTTTTAGGCTACGTCTCACCATGATTTTCCACCTCAAACTTTGTTGCTAATTTGAACTTGAACATTTCTAGCAATTTTGAATCATTCTTCATGACAATAGCATCATCCTTATAAGAAAGATTATGAGTCACTCATTAGTCAGTGTGATGTACACATTGTTGATGTTTGTAGCATCAGACAGGTACTTCCGCACGGGTCTAAGTGTCTAGACAGGTGGAAGTCAACCAAATCCTTCAACCTTAGTAATTTACTTTAATTAAAGGAAAGTGCTCTTTATAATTAAAGTGAGTTTAATTCAATGAAATGCTAAAGTTATTAGCATTAGCGAATTAAATAAATCTTAGCTATTGATCTCAAGTGAGGTGAGATCTAATCTCAACCGTTAATCACTTTGGAGATTAGGGTTATGTTTGATTCGGTCAAAACTCAAAATTATAAAAGCAAGGCTAGGTGAAGGTGAAAGACACAAGAGAGCACATAGGAGCAAAGAAGGACTTTTGCTCATGTGCTTGAGTCATCCACTTGAAGAGAAAAGAAGGTCTTTTGCTCAAGTGCTTGAGTCATGAAGAACTATGACTCAAGGTGATCAAGGACAAGAGCAAAGGACTTTTGCTCAAGTGTTTGAGTAACAAAGGACTATGATTCCAAGGGGATCTCAGCAAAGGTGAAGGACTTTCATTTAGAGATCAAGTACAAAGGAGGAAAGTGCAAGTAGTGCAACAAGGAGAAGAAAACCCAGTACCCAGAAATCAAAGGACAAATTTTTGAGGAGCAGATTTGAGGTACCAACAGACAGATCTAGCATATCTGAGGTACCCAAGAATAGATCTACTGCAGATCTAAGGTACCATTGGGAAAATCTAGCAGATCTAAGTTACCAGTGGACAGATCCAGTGCAGATACGACGTATCAACATGCAAATCTAGCAGATTTGAGGTACCAACGGACAGATTTGAGGTACCAGTGGGAAAATCTAGCATATCTAAGGTACCAACGGACAGATCTAGCAAATATGAAGTACCAACCAACAGATCTAGTGCAGATCTGAGGTACCAATGGGCATATCTAGCAGATCCGAGGTACCGACAGACAGATATAGTAGATCTGAGGTACTAGCGGATAGATCTAGCAGATCTGAGGTACCAACGAACAGATCTAATGCAAATCTGGGAATCCAACAAACATATCTGGGTAGATCGGGCAGAGGGTTTCTTCAGTCGAGGGTGGGAATCCAACAAACATATCTGGGTAGATCGGGCAGAGGGTTTCTTCAGTCGAGGGCCAAAGTTGCCAGGTTTGTTGTAATTTGTATTTTTTCTCAATGGGCCATTTTCCCAGTAAGGGAGCCCTTGTAAGCTTGGAGTCATTATTAATGAAAAGCTTATTTGAAGGGCATAATTTCTATGTGCATGTGTGAAATTTGGTTTCTATTTGCTTCCGCTATTTATTTCCAGTCAGTATATTTTATTCTGTGAACTGCAATTTAGTTTATCAATAAGGAAATACACAAGGTAGTAAAGAATTTAGGTGTTGGGAATTGAGATTTGAACATGGTATTCAAAGCATGTTGAAAATTTAACATTTGAATCTGCATTGCAATGCTCAAAACCTTCTTTCGTCAAGTATGAATTGATGCATTGTTAATTTGTTACCATGCTCTGTAGGACTCCTTCAACTTGTACAATACCTTTCGCATTGTTCACACCCAACACTCCCACTTTGTCGCACATAACCTTTTAGCTACTCCATAGACTTCTTCCTCCATCTAGCCATTTAGAAAGGTTGCCTTTGCATCAAGTTGGTGAAAATGTAGATCTAGAAACTACAATTGCCAACAACAATCTTTGAGGTAATCTACACAATGATTGAAAAGGTTTTTTGATAATACATTCGTTCATCTCACTTATATCCCTTTGTTACCAATCAAGATTATACCGATCAACAAGTCCATCAAGTTTGCAATTTTACTTGGATACCCACACACATCCAACTACCTTTCTGTCTGGTGGAAGTTTTGTGAGTGTACAAAACTCGTTTCTCATCTATGAAGAATATTTGGCATCCATTGCACTCTTACTTTCAAGTGTCATTTTAATATTCAGTGTCTTAGAATCTCCTATGAAAAGTGCATACGATTCAAGTACCTTCTATGTAGGCTCTCGATTCCCTGTTGAACTACATAATGGTGGAAGTTCTTGCACACTTGCTTCCTCCACTTCTATAGGTCAATGACTTTGCTCGCTTCTGGAATTCTCTTCTTCCCTTGAAGCAATTTGCTCCACATTGGTATACATGCCTCTAGGTTAACTTTGCAAGGTTTCTTCTCCCACATCACTTTGCACCCGCTCTAAAGATACCTTTATTCCTTCAAGTTTGAAATCACCACTCCAAGCTCTCTCTGCTCAAGTTTTGTGTCCTACATTCCCACATGCTATCACAAAAGTGATTCTGTGATTCTCAACTTATCATCGCCGTATGCTTAGTAGGGTCATAAAGCGAACAAACCTTTATATGAGAATCATAGCCAACTATTATGCACTTTATACTCTTATCATCCAACTTCTTTCCCTTTTTTTCCAAGGAAAACCTCATGGTAAAACCTAAGCGATGCTTCCGCACGTTCATGGATGGGATCCCTAGTAAACTTGTCGGCATAGATTAGTGCAACTCGTCAACATAGATTACTGCACCTCACCCAAGGAGATTCAAACTAGGCACTTGCTAGCACAGAACTAGCCAAATCCCCAACAACATTGGTGACAAACAGTTGAGCTAACCCCTTGGGCTTCCAACTTCTTTCTCTTCTCATTTGGTATGTGCACATATGTGGGACAACCAAAGGCCTTAAGATGTTAAACACTTGGCTTCCTCCCATGCCATGCTTCGAAGGGAGTTCTTTTGGAATGCCATAGTGGAAAGTCTAATATGGAGTTGGACATATGCACAATTACAATTGCCTCAACCCAAAATGTGTTTGGCAATCTTGCACTCTTAATAATACATCTTGCACTTTCGACCAAAGTTTTGTTCTTCCTCTTTGCCACATTGTCCTACTATGGAGAATATAGTACATACTCCACCTTAATCCCTTCTGAAGTAGAATTATTTTTAAAAGTATTCAAACTGTAATTGTGTCCATTGTTGCATCTAAGTCTTTTTAATGGGATTTCAGATTTTTTCTTAGCAAAGACTTTAAATGTCTTGAATATTTCCATCGCCTCTAACTTATTCTTCAAAGGTATAGAAAAGTCTTCCTAGAAAATTCATCTATTAAGGTGATAAAGTACCTTTCTTTGTCGCACAATAATTTCTACATCGGACCACAAATGTCTAAGTGCACTAACTCTATTTTCTCTTTGGTTCTTGAATCTTGATGTGCCATTCCTCAAAAAAGGAAATCTGTACCACTTTCCCAAGTTGCAGCCTTTGTATATGCCCAATGTGGTTCGCAAACGTAATCCCAAGTCTTCCATGATGTCTCCATGGATTGTGCACCTGCTTGTCCAAAGTTGTGATGCCAAGTGATGGCTTCTACCACTCCACAACAACAGCACCTCCTCATAAAACTTGCACAAACCACCATCCCTCCCTTTTGCAAAAACCTTCCCATCATCATTTATGAGAGCACAATAAATATAACTAAATTGCACAATCAATCCCGCATTTGTAATCTTGCTTATTGGCAATAGGTGGTTGGCCAAGGTGGTTGCATGTAAGACATTGTGGATCTCATTGGATGAGCCATTTGGCATTCGCAATGAGGCATCTCCTAAACCATTTATCTAATGCTTACTATTGTCACCAAAAATGAATTCCTTCCCTTCAAAAATACTTAATACTCCACAAACCAACTCCTAGCATAAGTCAGATGCTGAGCAGCACTTGAATCCAAGTACTAGCACTTTTGGGAAGTCGTAGTTTCCAATGTCATCATTGAGAAGAATTTGGGTGCACTGTTACATGAAATGGCATTAGCTTCTTCTTCTCAGCAATCCACTTTTAAAGTCTCTTTTGTAATGCCCTTCATCATCGTAGTGAAAACAGTTCACTTTCTTCTTCTTCCCTTTCGTGTCCTAATTTTTCTTTAGGGAATTTGGCTTGTCTTGCCGTTGGGGCAAACTGCTTTCTACGTTCTTCTCTGCTCTGCCTAAATACCACCTAATGAATAAAATGTTGTAGGAGCCTCTGAGATCAATACTGTATCCTTTATTTTGACTTCTTGCAGCACGACAAAACATGTTTTCTACAATGTCCGACAAGATTGCATTACCAAAGCTACAACCAATCATTCATAAGACTCAGGCAAGTTCCAAGGAGAGTCACTAAAGCTTCCTGATATGTGATATTTGAACCACTTTCACCTATTGTTCTGAGGGGTGCAAACTGGTTTATGTAGGATTCCATACTCTTCAACTCACTTCTTCATCTCGTAGAGTTTCCTTCTCAGATAAAGTCTTGAATCAACATCTTGTGATTCGTATATGCTTATCAATTGATGGCACACTTCTTTCTAAGTTGTGGCATCACTTACATGAAAAACCAAATCATCACTAAATTTAGAATCATACATGCAAGAGCCTTACCATCTCTATTTTCTCACTTATTAATTTCATCCTGGCCCTTGATCAGCTTAGTTACTTGGCCTCCTACAGTCACCAATAGGTCCTTTCCAACAACAACATCCTCATCCTAAGTTTCCATAGGTGGAATCCTGTACCATCAAACGGTTCTACCAACCTCTGGGAATCCGTTGCAACGATTGTTCCTATCTTTCCACCACCAACTTTGAAAACATTTGTCACTGCTATCTTCAACACTACTCCCACAGGACTTCAAATTTGCTCCATCTTCCAAAAAATTCCAACCTTTGGCTCTCTAATACCATGTCAAGAATTATGCATTGCATTCCAGTACCACTTCTTTTAAATTATAGCAGAAAATTAAACCACAATAAGACAAGACAATTCATAGAACTCGAAACTTGAAACCTCTTACACATGGATATGGATCCTTAACCAAAAGATTTTCAGTGTCTTTGGCAAGGTACTCAGTATTCACTATGAAGGATAACCTTCCAAAAGTTTGTTATGTTCTTAGCTTAACCAGAAGATCAACTGTACAATCACACCCCTCTTCTCTCACATTATGTACAGAATGCATATTTTTACATTTACATATAGAGTTACATAACTGTTCTTGGCATCTGAACGGACAGTGGGACTGACTCTTCCACTTCCTGCAGTTTCTTAACCTTCTGCGTCTGGCCTCTGTTCAGCTACCCATTCCTTGAACATTTGCATCCGCAAGCAAACCAACAATTTGCAAAGCTACAAGCTTGATTTTGCAGGTCCGCGACAACCCGCAACTGGAGGCTTGCTGCAATGGAGCCTACAAGCCTCCAGTTGCAATGCCCACAAACTTGTCTTGTGGAATCTGCAAAAGGAGCCCAAACTTGTGAACTTCCTGGAACATTGCAAATATTTAGACTGCACTAGTTACAACCATAAAGGCTATGGACTTTACCACAAACCAATGTCAACACGGTGGTGCTAGTGCTAAAAATGGAAGTTTACTACCCCTTGTTACTTGCCCCGTCACATTTGCTTCCACTAACCACCTGTACCATTACCTCATGTATGTGGGTGCTTCAATTCAGAATCCCATATTTTCACATTTACTGATGCCATACTTGATATCATATTTTAACAAAAACTGAGTAACAGTTGTTGTCTTGGCAGACAATAAATGGGACTGAATTGGACAAACCCAAAATGAGAATGCAGCAATTCACAGGCAGAAAAAATATGTTGAATATATTGAGTGATAATGCTACTGTAATATAATGGCGTAAGCAGTGTACATAAATACCTGTTTGACAGCCCCCTTCGTGTTTAAGTTCGCCACACCCACATCCGAATGTAAGAGAAATAATAATAATATCAGAATTCACTACTGGCTCACATCTCCTTGGCTTAAGCCCATGTTCTATCCAACATGATCCAGCATGGATTGTTATTTGTCTTTCTTTTTAATTTGAAATAATTATTTAAAGGAAGAATGAAATGCGCCTAATTGAAAACCACACTATTCAGTGACGCCATCCATTTACAAAGTATGGGTAGTTATTTGTCTTTCGTTTTTAATTTGAAAAAATATTTAATGGAAAAGTGAGATGTTTAGGTAATCCTTTAAAAAACAAAAAACAAGAAAGAAGACAAAAATTTAGTTTAAGAGATTGTTTTAAATTAACTGATGATAGATTTTGCTACCTTTGAAAAAAACTACATTATTTGCTAATCCCATTCATTTACATATAGGTGAAAGAAGTTGTCAAGCATTTGTATGTGTATACTTTATAAATGTGGTATCAATACTTACCTGTGAAAATGTGTATACCTTATGAATGTTGTATCACTACTTACCTGTGAAAAGATGGGGAGGAGGAGAAGATGTGTAAAGTAATGGACTATAAAAGCTTTCATTGTAGAGCATGGTAAATATTCACTTCACTTTAATAATAATAATGTGTTGATTGGATGTTTTATATATATAAGTTTGAAAACCCTATATGGATTACACTAAATAATTGGTGGATTATTTAGAAGATCCTCTAAAGGGACAATACATTTTTTGTAACCCTACTACTAGGTATTCAAAAAATGTTAGGGGTTTAGGGGCTTCGCTTGGGGGTTTTGAGGTTCATGGTGGGGTGATAGAGACTTTAGGTTTTTCATTCATAGTGGGTAGGGAGGTGGTGGCATCACGATTGTCAAGCTAGGACAAAAGGGATTTCAATTTTTGTACGAGAAAGGATGAGTTGGAAGCAATTTCATTAGGTGTGGATATCAATGCAATTGGATCAAATCAAGTCTTTAAAGGCAAGAATTATGATTACAGGAGGGAGGGATGTGGTGTTTCAGTGGGAGTTATTGGTGTTATTTCTAACATATAGTTGGAGACTCCACTATATTTCGCATCTAAGTAGCATGCAGTTCCAAAAGATGTGTCAAGGTTGGAGTGAACAACTACATGTTTTGTTAGAGAGTGTTTGGACTTGGTAGAGGTTTGTGGCCATAATATGGAGGTAATTTCCTCGAATCTTGCTCATGAGTCTCCAAAGAAACATAGGAATATGAAGGTTGTTATGAAGAGAAGGGATGAGGACAAAATGGTTCTTAGCAAGGATTTGATAATCAAGCAAGTAATTGAATATGTGGGAAAATCTCTAATATGCAGATTTCATGGTAGGCACATTTTGGTTCTAAATTTCAATAATTGCGTGCAAAATAGTTGGGCTCCTATACTTGGTTATGAGTCAGTTTTCCATCTTTTAATGTGGTTGGATTGGGATTCTATTTTGTTCAGAATCATATGCACATAAGGCTTTGAAATAGGTTTGGTATTGGGGCTTGACTTACCTAGCACTAAAGTCGTGGTCTATGTGTTTTGACTCGGGATTTGAAGAGGTGAAGAAAATCTCAATTTGGGCATGTTGGCTTAGGCTTCCAATGGATTTATGGTCTGAGAAAATTTTAAAATCCATTGGGCATTTGCTAGGTAAATATATGGATGTGGATATTTCCTCAAGTCTGGTTTGATTTGGAGGGTTGCTAGAATTTTAGTGGAAATGGATGTGGGGTGGGGGGTTGCTTGAGTAAATGGAAATTATGGTGGGGGGTTTGGCTCATTGTCAACTCCTTGATTATGAAAGGATCCCTTTCTGGTGTATGCCTTTCCTTGCATATGGTCATTTTGTTGCAGATTTCTCCCTGCCATTTATTCAAAAGATTTGGAGGAAGAAAATGGTATCAGTAGCTCTAGGAGGATCCACATAAGAGGTAAAAGACACTCAATCTAGCAAGAACAAAAAATCAAGGCAAAATTCGAGCTTGTGTGTATCAAATGTTGTGGGTGCGTCCCATCTTGATGGTGTTAATTTCGGTCATCGAGACACCGATACGATCATTTTGAATGGACCTAATCCTATAAATTCAAAGGATATTGATTAATTGATTGAGGTTAAGGGTGTAGTTGGACAGGAGGGTGAGGTTTAGGTTTTTGAGTTGGGACCTATGAAATGGGTTACAAATTAGAATGACTAGACTTCAAAAGATCCTATTAGGCAATTCAAAATTTCAATGATCCAGGTGGATATCGGTGGCCACCCACCTATTCCACTGGCTCAAAGAACAGTTTCCATTTTGGCAATTTTTTTACAGTTTTTCGGGTCCCAAACTTCTGGGGCCGTTTTGAGGCCCTAAACGACATTTTTTGGGCTCGGTAGCGCCTAGTATAACGCTAGAGACAAATGCTAGGCCAAACGAAATATGCACTCCTCGGTTATACCTTTCCAACAGTGTATCGAGCGCCTCAAACGAAGATCGTATGCAAAAGTTACGCCCTATGGAAGTTGACGTATCAACTACCCCCATCGAGGCCCATAAACCTTTTTGTGTTTCATCTCTCGGGGTTAGGGTTTTGGATGTTTAGGGTTTTCTCATTTATGTTTTATGTTAAAAAGGCCTTTGGAGCCTCATTGTACTCATCTTCTTGCGAATGAGTGTAGGCATCACATCTCTTCTCATAGATAAGCTGCCACCATTTGAGCAAGTTTGTTTCAATCTGCATTTTTATAGTTTCAACAAGTTCTCTTTATTAATAGAAGTCAAGTTTTATTGTATCTCTGTGTGTTTCTTTGATATATATCTATATTTCATTTCGTTCCATTTATAAATCCGAATCATTCAAGTTGTGAAGACTTAGAGTTTTGGTATGAAGGAGGGTAACTTTCTTGGAAGTGCTTGTTTGGCTTTGGAATTTTTTATGCCTGAACAATTTGTTAACCCTAACTTCATATCTCATTTGACTTTCCTTTAGAAGGGAATGTTTTAAAATTGGATAATGATGGTGCTTAGACTACTCTCAGGGAAGTTGCATTTAAGGATACCATTACCCAAACATATTCTAGAAGGTTTAGCCCTAAGATTAGTAATGATGTTCCATCTGGGTTGGATAAGGCTAATATTGGTCTTGGTTCATTTGGATCTAGGAAGGAGTTATCCCCCATCCCTAAGGCCTTTGGTCATGGGGTTGTTTTTATGGAGGATCTATTAAAAACTTTATCTTCTAGTAGGTATTTTCTCCATCCTGAGACTCAAGACCATAAGCGTAAGCCAAGGGGTATGGGTATGGGGATAGACATGGATTATATATTGAGCATTGATTCATATTTAGTAGGGAGAAAATCATTATTGTTTCATGCACACAAGAAAGCAAAAAGAAAAATTAGTTAGGGGAGTAAAATCATTTAGGTGGGGTCCTTAGAGAAGGGGGTAACCCTAATATTGGTTTAAGATGATCATGCTCTCTTTAAATATTAGAGGCCTAGGTAATCTAGAAAAAATATCGGCCTTAGGAAGATTGGCGGAGGTCCACAATCCATATGTTGTTTTGATATAGGAGATGATGGAGGGAGGTGCTAGGATAATTCGTCTTTTGAAAAAATATACGAGGGATAAAGAATCTTGTCTTTGGTTGCAAATGGAAATTTGGGGGTTTTATTGATAGCGTGAAAGAATTCAATTTTGATGCTAAATTCTTCTATGCTTGATTTTAGTCTTTGGACTAAGCTCTTGTTCAAAGATCTAGATATGAATATTTATGTGATAAATTGTGATGGGCCCTATGCATCTAGACAATCGTTCTAGGACTCCTTCTATTTTGATTGCACTAAAAGGGAGTTTGTGATTAGAGGTGGTGACATGAACTTTACATTATCTATGTCAAAGGTATGGGGGTCAAATGCTAGAACATACCCATAATTGCATATTTCGGGCATAAACTAGAGGAAGCAAATTTTATTGATTTGGAGCCTGTCAAGTTAAGCCTAACTCGGTGGAATATCAAGAGGTGAGGCAAGTATCTCAATGCAAATTGATCATTTTCTCGTTTCAAAATCCTTTTTCTCATTAGTTGAAAAGTCAAGATCATGGGTTGAAGCTAGTAGTATTTGGAACCATGCTCCAATTTTTATTTAGATTGAAATACCAAATGTTAGGCCAGACAACCCTTCCAAATTTAATGCATACTGGTTGCCCGAGGATGATTTTCAAGATCTAGTGAAAAAGGAATTGAATGCTTTAGATCCAAATTCAAGGGAAATTGCTTGCTTTCAGTTTGCAGGGCATTAAAGATATTGAAAGGAGTGGTAGTAGCTCGGGTCTTGAAACAAAGGGATAAAATGGATAGAGATCTCGAGGAAGATAAAAAAATCTATTTTTGATTTATATGTAGGGAATGATTGGGGTTTGTTTAATGCATTGGGGCTTCGACTTCTTAACCAATATCTTATCATGTTCATTCATAAAGAGGGTTTTTAAATTGTGAAAAATAGAGTCAAATTATTGTAGGTATTAAGGGGAGGGATGTGGGGTATGGGAGGGGTTTATTGGTATTGTGGGGTATAAAAGGGGTATCTGGTAAAAATATGTTTTTTTTTATTATAATAGAAAGATGTATTGGGAGGGGGGTTCAATAAAAGGATTTTGGGAGGTATTTATCAATATCTAGTGAATTTAGAGGTATTCTTTAATATCCCATGAATGCATGTGATGTGTCACAAGTTCACAAAGTGGAGACCCCGTGGTTTAATGAGGAAGAAAAATTGATATTGAAAGAGATAGAAAAGAAGAAAAATAAAATTCTAGTATGGAGGGAAGAGGAGATGTGATTGAAGAGCAAGGTTACATGGAGTAAATAAGTTGATGAAAATACTAAGTTTTTTCATTATTTTGCCAATCAAAGGAAGAAATCAAATACTATATGGGAAATGAAAAATGAAGAAGGTGTTATGGTGTCAAATTTCTCAAAAGGGGTTCAACATTTTCAATCTATTTATTCAGAACCAGCTCGGGAAAATATATAATAGGTATTGCAAGTATCCTTTTTCTTCCCCATGTTTGTAAATGAATAAGAAAATTAGATGATAATGGAGGAGATAACTAAGGATGAGCTTATGACCTCTTTGTGCACTTTAACAAGGACAATAGTCTAGGTCCAAACAATTCACTAGTGGAATTCTATATGGGTTGTTCTGGGCTCTTGGGAGATGACTTGTTGAGGGTGGCGGAAGAGGTTGGAACTAATGGAAAGGTGCTTGTAGAATTTAATTATGATTTCTTGGCCATGATTCCTAAAAAGGAGAATCCTATTTCCTTTGAGGAATTTAGGTCCACTTTGTTGTGTAATTGTGTTTATAAATAATTGCCAAGATCTTGGTAGTGAGAATCAAAACAATATTTTTTGTTATGATCTCTCAGGAAAAAATTGGGTTCTTGGTAGGGACATAAATCTTTGAGTCTATTGGCTTATCCCATGAGGGATTACATACATTCAAATTAAAAAAACCTTCCTACAATGGTTTTAAAGATTGATGTATCCAAAGCATATGATGGAGTGTCATAGTTGTCTCTAAGGTTAATCTTGGTGCATGTGTGTTTTAGTTTAGAGGTGGTCAAGTGGATAATGGGTTGTGTTACATCTATGTCATTTGGTTTTCTTATAAATGGTTTAGCCTCTAACTTATTTAAGTGTACCATGGATTTAAGGCAAGGGTGCCCTCTTTTATTTAGCACGAGTAAAAGATTAGAATACTATTGATATGTGCTCTCAAGGGTGGTTATAGGCCCAAGAAGTTGGTCTTGAAGGGCCTTGAACAAATCTATGGGAATCTTATATTGGAAAATTAAATAGGGCTCATACTATAATTAGAGAAGAGTCATACCCATTAGCATGGGCTTATAATAAATCTGGTGGTCTTTATATAACATGTCTTGTCTACATATCTTTGTTTATTCCAGAACCATAAGGCCCAGTTCGGTGGTGGAAGTCTATTTGGAAATTGAAAGCACCCCAAAAGAAAAAAGAATTCATGTGGTTATCCTTGAAAATTTTGACTTGGGTGAATCTTCAAAAAAGAGGTAGACAGGGTCATGGTATATGTATTTTATGTGGTGCAACAAAGGAGAATATTTCTCATTTATTAATTCAATGTTCATATGCGCAACAAGTTTTGGAAGGAGGTAGAAGCCCATAGAGTTGTTGCAAATCTTTGGAGTGGCATTTCAGTTGAAGAATGTTTGAAAAAATGGTTTAAAAAAAGGAATCTAAAGAGATAAAAGCCTTTCCATGTGTGATATGTTGAGGGATCTAGTTGGCAAGGAATAATATCACTTTTGAGTCAAGCTATCTTCCTCCCTTTCAAATTATGTATAGGATTGAGAGTTTAGTTTCTAGGTGTGAGTCTGTATCCAATCCTAAACATATAGTTGATCTTCATATGTATAAGTTGGTGCCTTAGGGTTTTTTCGATGGAGATTGGAAAAGTATCTATGATTTGAGCAGTGAGGGTAGGGTATTGCATATTTCAAATTCACATTGCATTCGCTTCAAGGGTGGTTTAGGTTCGAGGTCAAATAATTTTGCAGAATTTCATGATTTAAAGCTTCTTACATAATGTACAAAGGATAGGAATATATAGAAGTAACATGTGTTTGGTGACTCTTTATTGGTCATAAAATAGATGAACAAGGTTGGTTATTTGCATAATACAATCCTTAGACCTTTAGGTGATGTGATGTTAGATGTTACAAGTTCTTTTGAACACACTACCTTCACTCATATTTTTAGAGAATTGAATCAAGACATTGATAAATTGTTGAAGGAAGGACATATCTCTTGGGAGGAAGTAAAGGATGGAGTTTCTAACTCCTCAATGTCTACTCTTGGTGTTGGTTTGGTTTAGAGAGTTTTTTCTATTTGTATATTTCTGTTGGTATTGTTTTAAATATTTTTTGTAACTGCTTATAGTGCAAGCTTAAGATGATATAGTTTTGTGAGGGAGACCAATATTAATTTAGTAGAGAGTGTGGATTGTGTTTGGACAATCATATCATATTATCATGTTTTGTTCTAAGTTGGAAATGACCATATGTAGAACTGTTGAAGAATTTTTTTGTCTTCTTTTGACACTTGAAGCATGTAATTTTCATTTGAAATTGAATAAAAATTATATTTTTTTTACTTTAAAAACAATAATAATTTATGTTTAAGGTCGTAGTTTTGTAGGATTTAAAGCACAAACCAAGATCCGGTTGCAAGAAAAAACTACACTAGCAAAATTGCAAGAAAAGGAGAGAAGATAGAATGAAATGACACTTGAAAAGACAATATTGGTGAAGAACCAATTCAAATTTCAATTGTATATTAATGCTTGACATGAGTACAATATATAGACTATTTGGGGAGAAAAAACTATGTGCATAAGGTTGGGGTTCTTTGTGCATGCACTAGTTAGATATAGTCAATTTTGAACTATTCAATACCATGGGTCAATACCATAGATCAATACCATGGGTCAATAACATGAGTCACTAAGTGGTAAATGATAAGTTTGACTCCATTAATAATAAAGGAAATGCACACTTTCTAAGGGGCTAAGTTATCCACATCCAATGCGCATTAGTTTCCCAGTCAATGCCATATGTTAGACCAACTATAAATAACGTTGCTAAAAATAGGAAACTCGCTAAATTTTAGGAATGACTAAAAATGGATGTCCCTTGAAAAGTGGAATGTTGTGCATGTAGTCCAAGACCCCCCCAAATCACAACTTGGGAGTAGGCATGATGTATGAGCCCTGGCAATTTCAACCATGTTAGGTACTCATGTACAAACAAACAACTAAAACAAAAGTATGGTAGAGAGGAAAAACCCAGTGGGAAGAAAACCCCCCCTCAAAATGGAATGCTAACAAAGGAAATACTAACATGATCAGTCGTTATGCAGTTGTGTACTTCACCCCAAGGAGACCCCACAAGGATGCAAATTTATCCTCAATAAAGGTTTTGATGAAGATGTAGATGTCTATACGGATTTGGTGAAGTGAATGCACTAGTGAGAATCCCTTAGATATCCACTTGCTCCGATTAGATGAAAGAGGATCCAAATCACATGAGTGGTTGTCAATGAGGAAATTATATTCCTTATTCATGGAATCTTCCCAATAATGGGTTCTTGCAACCTTTGCATAGGATTGATGATCAAATGCAAGAACCATATATAAATGCATGGGTAATAATGACTCAGTAGCTCTGAAGGCATGCAAAACACCCTCAAATTGAGATCTCGTTCTCCTTGGATTAGTATGTTCACCCACTAGATCCCTGACAACTTGTTGGGTATGTTATACCCACTGTGGTATAAGATCTAAATCAACAATAACATGCTCATGAACCTCTACATCAGATTTTGAAATATGATCTGAAATCTTATCCATATAGCATGAAGAATCCTCTCTAAGATTGGCTTTAGGAAGAGACATAAAAGTTGTTATAGGTTGTTCCTGGAATGCATGCAAGGGGCCTTCATTGAACTTTTGACTTCCTTCAATGAACAATCTATTTGTGGAAGGATCCAATAACTTTTTCCCCGAATAAGAAATCCAAGTATTAGGTGAGGAAGAAATAATAGTTAGAGCATAACCCTTAGATCTTTCCAATGGATTTTCTTCATATTTTTTCTTGATGTTTTCTAGTATAAAATCTTCATGATCATTTTGTTTCCATAAGAGAACCTCCAGTGTGGTCCACAGTTCATCGAGAGTGGTAGATGATTCTACGTGGAAGAGCAATTCTAGAGAAATTGACAAGCATATTAACCCGAATGCCATATCTTGTATGTTGAGAAATTGAGCTTTCTCATTGGTGGAATTAGGCTCTTCTTCAATTCCCATAGTGATCATATAAAACCCCTTACTTCTTAACATAAGTATGATCTTGGGTTTCCATTCAAAGTCATTGAATGGGATAAGAATCATTGATGTAGATGGTTGTCCCATTCTCTTTAGGTTGTTCAATCTTTGAAAAACCTACAATATAATGTTAGTTTTCCTCACAATCCACTCTAGTGCTCTGATACCATGTAGGATTTTAAGCACAAGCCAAGATCTAGTTGCGAGAAAAACTACACCAACAAAATTGCAAAGGAAAAGAGAGAAGAGAGAATGAAATAACACTTGAAAAGACAATATTGTTGAAGAACCAATTCAAATTTCACTTGTATATTAATGCTTGACATGAGTACAATATATATATGCGCGCGCACACACACACACTCTATGGGGAGAAAAAACAATGCGCATAAGATTAGGGTTCTTTGTGCATGCACTAGTTAGATTTAGTTAATTCTTAACTATTCAATACCAAGGATCAATACCGAGTCAAGTGGTAAATGGTAAGTTTGACTCCATTAATAATAAAGGAAATGCACACTTCCTAAGGGGCTAATATATCTACATCCAATAGGCATTAGTTGCCCAATCAATACTATATATTAAACCTGATATATATATATATATATATAACATTGCTAAAAATAAGCAACCCCCTAAATTTTAGAAATAACTAAAATTAAATATCCCTTGAAAAATAAAATAATATGCATATACTCCAACAAATTTAATCATATATAAATATTAATATATAAATTAAAAAAATAAAATAAAAATCATCTTACTAAATAAATTTCACTCTTAATTTACATAAATATACATAACATATCTCTTTAAAAAAAATTAACTTTATAAATATTCATTTTAATATAATATGGAAGAGTAATTACTTACTTCAACATGGAGAAGAAGAGATGTAAATTTGAATCTATAAACACTC
>ML785945.1:57464-128721 GCA_009831015.1 Picea engelmannii
AACACAATGCTTGGGTGAATGACAATAAGTACATGGATAAAGATTCCACAAGTTCCAGAATACTTGATTATGCTTGTTATAATCAAAAGGAGAATTAATAAAAACATGACCATTATACCTTCCATGCTGATCTTCACTTTTCTTTGGAGACGACTTGCATTCACTACCACAATCCTGAAGTGATGCACCTTTACCTTTTGTGAAGTGTTCCTGCAATGTCTTAAGTTGTCCATTTGAAGCATTACTTGCTTCCAAAGTTTTGGAACCTATCTTGGAGGTTTCTCCAAGGTCCCCTTCACCATATCCCAATCCCAAATATCGAGGCCTTTCCACAACCTCAATGGGATTACAAATTCCTTGAACTTTACATCCAAGGCCCTTCCCTTCTTCATAACCCATCTTGGTTAGTATTCTCAAACCTACACCTTTTGTATGTTTTTCGAATGCACCAAAACCAACTTGATGAGAATGAGGAAAATTTGATGAGGAACCTTCATTGCATACCTCAGATATGTTTTCTGAAATAGATGTAGAAGGCACTTCCTTCAATCCTTCTTTTCCTTTGCTGTTCTTTGAAGCTTTCACTTGAACCATGCTCTTTCGTTCCAAGTATTCTTCATACAACACCTTCACCATCTCGGCCATGGAAAACACCGAATTTTTGAACTCCTTCTCATTTTGAGAAAGTCCTCTTGTAGATTCCATTTTCTTCCTTGAGATGAGCTCTTCCTTGGCTAACATGCTAAACTCAAATTCCAAATGTAAACTAGCTTTGATACCACTTGATCCAAAAAGAAGATCTTTTAATGACTGTGGTTGAGTTTTTTTTAATTGCATGTGTGATCAAAATCTGGACCAAGGGTCAAAATTTAGCTGAAAAATCAAAGTTCTCGGAATTGCCTCAAAATGAATAGGTGCGTATCCCTCATCGTCATGATCCCAACGCAACTTGTTTGGGTTCAAACAGATGTCGAATGAGAGATATCATGATCTATTCGAATCGCCAAACATGTAAAAAAAATGTGTTGATTGTACAGTCCGTACGGATGCTGATGTGGCATGTCCGTATGATGATGTGGCATATCCATATGCTGAGGTGGTAGATGGTGATGTGGAATTCATTTATTGGTAGATTTGGGGGAATCACGATGTGACACGTGGCATCATTTTGGTAAATGGTGTGGTGCCATGTGGCACCGTTTTAATTGGTTGTTAGTTCAAAATATTATGGAGTCCATGGGGATCAAACCCCAGACCTCCCCCAAGGTTCAACACTTTGGTAATGTGTGGGATACCACTAGCCCACACGGTGGTCCTTGTAAAACACATGGGTTTGATTATATTTAAATTGAATTAAAGTTTGAGTTGGGGCGTGTCCTGGCTGGGGCTTAGCCCCAGCCCCCGGTTGTACACCTTATACCATATGAATTTAACTTTGCGCGTGCACGGGGATTGGTTTATCAAATGGTTAAGCCCGCGGTTTTATTGTTACCATAAGACCGTTTATATACACAGAGAATGCGTGGGATTTGGTACATTTTAAAAAGGTTAGCCTCGATTTTATGTTTTTCCATATGACCGAGTTTGGGCGCGCGAATTCGGATTTCAAACGGTTTAACCATGCGCCCGACACTTGGCGCTTAACCATTGGATTTAAAGGTTATCCATTTTTGTATATGCATGTGGTCTTATGACTCACTTGACCACGACCTGCGGTTAGGGGCTAGGCGTACCCATAGCTGTTTGATAGTTTGACCATTTTTACGGTTACACGCGTGTGCTAGGTTTTAGCATGATTTGGAGCGCGTGAGCTAGGTGGGCACATAGAGGTGCATTTTGGAGAACCAGAGAAAACAAGCTTGAAGGAAGAAAATGACACGAGGCCTATCTTTGTAACGATCCTCCTCGTTACGACAACAAACTCTGATAACAAGTGCAAAAGATTTTTGTTTGTGTGTATGTGTGTGTGCGCGTGTACAAAGGAAAAAACAACACATTCAACTCTGCGTCACCACCCGACGACAAATAAGATGCCACCATGATGAACATAACAAGACAACAAGGACACATGAAAAGTAACTGCATGCATAAACGATGATCACACGACAATAAGTAAACTGACTACTCGCCCGTCCTACCCTGCAATGGTTAGGACTTCCAAGACACATAAGCAACGCTCAAGCCCAAGTTCTCATCGATTTTAACCATTTAAGGTCTCAGGGCTGGTGACTGTTCTGAGGAACATGGAGGTGTTTACATCCCACCCAACACAAACAGTCCAAGCAATGAAATTATTCCAACCCAACACAACAGTAGACAAATGCGCAACCACGTCTTCTATGGAAGGCGTAAGACAAAAGGACCTAGACAACGACCAACTAATATTAAGACAATGCATTGTCTATGAATCCACTGTGATTAATTACAGACCATTTACTCCAGTTAAATTTCATGAATCAATGAGTACATTAAACATAAGGTAAATCCAATTAATTGTAATTTCCCAATTACCAATTCATAACCACTGAATGTACTTGGTACGAAACCTTACAGTTTATATGTTTGACAATTCTACAATTTCAATTAATTCCATAAAATAATAACAACATTAGTTTTGTACCATAACCTTGCACATAAAATAATAATCACATTACCTCTAGTGTGTCATCAATTCCAGTAATATTACAATACCCTTGCCATAACATTAACAATCTCACATTTTATTTTAAGATAACTTGCAAATAAAATAACAATCATGGTACTTCTGGTATGTCACCCATACAATAAATTGTATTAACTTACCATAAACAAATCAATATTCCGATAATATAATAACCTTGCAATAAACAAAAGTAAAATTGCATTAAAGTAGCATTACTCCTTACCCATGAAAATAACCATATATTTCAGTTACCTATTCTAAGGTGATATAACCTATTAAAATAACAATATAAAACCTATTACTCTTTATCTGTTAGCTTTACTCTTTACCTAATAACATAAAAATAAAATACAATTACCTATTATAATCTTTTAAAAACCCTATCTGTAGGATATGACCTATAATTATAATTCAGTTTTAAATGCAATCACTCCACCTAACAATTTAAAAAGGTAGAACCGAAATACTTAGAGAAGTTAAAACCCCAAAGGTAGGAAGACTTATCGGAACAGTAAATAGAACATGCTCGACCATTCAACGCACACAGTCCTCAATTTGAGGCAGACAGCGGGGGCGCGTAGCAAGGCAAACTTCCTGTTCTTTAAATACATAACAGGTAAATATAGGTGACATGAAGATAGTAATAATATAAAACAATCACGCCTCCTACAGATTAGGAGCAGATCACTCATCCCCATCACCAATGAATTGAGGGCGGAAGGGTATCACGCTTAACTGGAGGTTTTGTCATATCCTTTTTTCACAAAACTAAGATAATAAAAAAAATAATGAAACATATATTATGGCCAGAATTCACGGGGTCTCTGCGTCAATCAAGCTAACAGAAATCAATCGTTCAACTATGGCCAAGTGGCAGAAGGCGTCTTGGTAGAAAATATGCGTGGGTCCTCTGCCAGGCATGATGCTAGGGGTGGCTATCACAGGGTGGAAAGTGGCTGCGCAGATGAAGAAAAGGTCAACCTCCACATTTCCATCCAAACCCTGAAAGGTTACGCCCGAAATTCCTTAAGGAGCGAATTGAAGAAGTCTGGGGTGAATTTCGTGGTTAAAGGAAAGAATAACACACAGTCAGTTATTGCGGATCTTGGCCACCGAATTATGTCTGAAATTCTGCGTTGTCGGGACAGGAATGTTGTGTTACCACAGTTCATCATAAACGACAATGGAAAGATAATGAACTGATGTGCGGCACCTTGGGTTTAACTCCCGGCAACTGAAAGTATAATTTTTTTTCTTTTAATTAAGGTAAACCTCATTTAAGGAACAAAATTCAAGGAAAATTGGGGCAGATTCGGGATTGATAACCAGGGAACGCACAGTCGCTTCCCTCCAAGCAAGAAACGTAAACAAACATGAGCACGGATGCATAGGTTGGGAAGATACCCTCGCGCTCCAATGCCCAGCCATTTTCAGGTGCTGAAGGCCAAGGTCGCCTCGCGTGCCAAGTCACAAGGTACTCGAAATGAGGTGCCAAAGGTTACATGCCAGAAAGGTGAGCTCGCTGGACCAAATTACATAAGGAATATGCGATTAAAAAAAAGAGGAAACTGATGCTGTCTATCAACATAAAATTCACAACGATTTACATTCCAGCACACAACAAGATTTCAACTAAAGTTTTTAATGCTGCCCTGCACATACAACAACAGTTTCGAGTTACTAAGGATTGCCGAACAAAATTAAGACCAGGCCCACATAAATTAAGTACCAAACGCCACAACCAATATTTGCAAATTCGCCAATACCTCCATCATCCACCACAGTCGAATTTTATTTATTTAATTAATAACAGAGGTAATATAATGTTTCTTGCAGAACTAAATCCTACTAACGCCTCTATGAATACACAAAAGATCATTATCCGTCACGGTGAAATTCAATGGCTGTAAACTACACATCATGATTAAATGCAGATATAAAATTTCCAAAGAAAACAACCACGAAAAGTCATGCAATAGCGAGGATCCCAACCAAGGAAAAGTGGAACCCCAACCAACACGCAGACCAAGATATTCTAGGCATTCAACGAATGGGCAAGGGATCAAGACAATTTATCCATCATTACCGTGTAGAGACAAAGATGTAGAGAAAAAGGGCCTTCAACAGTCACAGGGTTGAGTGGTGAGGGAGGTGATACAACACAGAGTGGGTTCAATCATCCAAATAAGAAACAAAGAGATAAGAGCTTCGCCATAATTAAATTCAAGGTAGTAAAATGACGACAAGAAGGAATAGGCAGAGATGTCCAGTGAGATATAAACACGAAATACAAACGAGATAATGCTATGTGCAAACATGCCAACTTCAATTATAATCCTCATTCAGATCCAAGCATACATTCCTAGTGCATTTTAGTCCACAAAATAACGAGTGTACCTTTTTCCTTATTGCTTGCCTTGAATGATGTCCGCGTGCTCCATGCCGCTCCCGCTTGCCGACCGTTGAGACCTCACCGGTACCTCCCAACCAACGCTAGGGGTACTCTTCTTCCCCTTTATCCCCCTGAGCCGCAAAGGGGCCACACACTATCCAGATGGTATGTCTAGCTTCCCATCTTGCCTCGCAAGTTCGAGCTACCACTCCTATCTGAGCTGAGAAAATCCCAACTCCTCATAAGTAATCAATCAAGTCACAAATCCGACAGCGTAACGTTACGCTAACAACCGATCCCTTTCTTCCTCATCTTCCCTTTCTTTTATAGAGTTTTTATCACCTCCAACTTTCCCTAAATCACATTTAAATTAAGTTTTAATAAAAATATTTTAAATATTCTCCTTCGCACAAGTGTCGTCCATCCCCCTCTTTCCTCCAATAATTACTTTCTTTAAATTTATTAATTGTCTAATTTCCCTCACCCACCTAGAGTTGCTCCTAAATTTACTCCTAGGTGTTCCTAGATCCCCTTACATGTTTTAAATACTTTCCCTAAAATGATGTTGCTAATTTAGTTCATTTTAGAAGGTTCTTAATTGCAGATTCTTTACTATGTTGACCTCGCTTTTTACCATAAGTTCCCTTCTTTCCTTTATTATGTTTCCTCCAATTCTTAGTTTCCTAATTTTTATTTTTTCCTTCTTTCCCCTTTTAATAAAACCAAAATGGCAGTTGCGCTATTTAATCTTTTCCTTTTATTATTAATTTAATATCTTTTTATACTTTCCCAAGTTAAGAATTAATTTCTTCTTTGCAATTTTTAAATCCACTAGTTTTAATTAAATTCTTACTCTCTTCATTTACCCCAAGAATTTTATGAAGACTAAACTATTACTTAAGTGGGTTTTAGTTTAAATTTTTATTTTTATTTTTATAGGGTCTTTTTCTTAAGGTTAAACAAAATTTTACCCTAGAGAAGTTTTAGACTTAGATTTAGATTCTGAACGGGGTGACAATTATTTAGGGAAGTTATTTAAGAATTTCTTAATGTGTTAAAAGTCTTAGGGCCATCTAGGTTTGTTCCTTCATCAACATCAATGCGCCGTGACCTTCAGGATGCACCACGTGCTCCAAGGGTGCCACTCGCCTCATTCATTTCTTTTGCGTGACGTGCCCTTCAGGATGCACCACATGCTCCAAGGGTGCCACTCGCTTCTTGTGTTTCTTTTGCGTGACGTGCTCTTCAGGATGCACCATGTACTCCAAGGGTGCCACTCACCAACTTGACTGATTGGTAGACATCAATAACCCTTGGAGTCAACACTCCTCCAGGTGAACTTGTGGGAGACTAAGGGCTTCTAAGGAATAAGGCCCTCGCCTTATTGCGTACCCCTTAGAGTCATCGTGAGCGACTATCACAGTTTTCCCTCACGACGTCATGGATCCTCTCGAACTAGGTAATCGTTAACCTACAGTTCGAGCCACGACGGGAGTGCTAGTAGGCTATGGCAGGGTTGCTGTCCACGCCTCTCCCTCAACCCCTCTGGAAATCGTGTGTGGCCCCTTTACTCCATATGTGAGTCTGGTTGGCAAGCTATCGTTAGCCTGCATCATCAACAATTGTGTCAGAACATGTCCACATTATATCATCAAATAAATGAAATATCACAGTAAATAAATCAACCCAAATAGCACACTCCCTGACTCAATCCAGAGTCTAAGGGGTTCCATCGATGCCTCTGCATCCTCAAGGTCCAAAACCCTGCACACTCAATAAAAATGAGTCAATAGAACCTGTCTATGTCAAGGCAGTAAAACATTAGGTAATCTATCATAACACATCATAATCAAGGACAAGAGTTTTAATATCATAATAGTCCAGATCACTTGTGAGCAAGTGTCCTCAAAGAATAAGTTTTCTCAGTGCGCCAGAGCAGGATGTTACAATCTTCTTCATTTTTTGGCCAAATGAGGTGCCGAAAAGCCCAACTAGGGGTTTTTGGATGTTCTGAATCCATTGGAACTATTTTCAAAGCCATTTGAAGACTTATTTTGCAATTTTTTCACCATTGAATTTTCAAAGAACTCTAGGGAGCTTGAAGCCCTCATTGATTGAGGTCATGCTCAGACGAGCCCATGTTTGTTTTCTATGATTGAATAATCATTTTTGGCTAATTGTTATGCTATAAACACTTTAGGATAGGTTTTAGATCCATTTGAGGACTTTTACAGGTGTTTTTTCCACAAGGAAGCTCAGGGAAGCTTAAGGCCACATGTAGAAGAGGTCATACTCGGATGAGCCATGATCTGTTTTCAGAGTTCTATTAGTCATTTTTGGGGTTTTTATGTATTCTGAACCCAATGGTATAGTAAAAAAATCCATTGGAGTTGAGCAACAACTTGTAAAATAATCTTTGACAAATTAATCCCAGAGAGCCAAGTCCATTGATGGAGGCTCAAGGAGATGTAGCCCAGAGAGGGGTGAACTCCTTTATCATGTTGTTCTTGTTGTGAGTGTTTGCTGGTTATTATTTGCTGCAAGTTATTTTTGTTTTTGTATTTATGAAAACAACATATTTAATCATGCAAAGACCTCACACATAAACTTTTAAAAGAAGAATCATAAACTTGGCACATAATCTATCTTGCATATTTTAACACATTGAGCAAGGTCCTGTAAAGTTTTATTTTAATGAAGTAGAGGGTGCTTGCATAGCATAACAAGTCAGCCCCCTATTTTCAGATCAAGTGGTATCAGATCTTAGTTTGTTTTGCTCATGTGATTGCCATTGATAGCTAGAGTTTTAGCTGTTGGTATTTGTGCAAGTTTTGTGTTGAAGTTTGATATCTTGCAAGGATGGAGGAAGCTTCAAACATTGATAGTTCCCATACATCTTCATTATCCAAGTTCTTTGACAAAGAGATGTTGAAGGAGTTTCTAACCACGAGAGATGTGGTGAAAGAGATGTGGGAAGATAGAAAGGAGAGCATTGCCCTAGAAGAGCAGTTGATGGCCATGAAGGAGGAGAAAGACCAGCTTCTTGAAAAGTTGCATGAGATGGAGAATCAACTTCATGAGGCAAAGGAAACCCTTACCAAGTTCATGCATGAACATAAGTTATGTAATGTTAGTTTATCTTCAAATTCCTCTCAAGATGAATGCTTTGGTGTTTTTGAAAATCACACAAGAGGAATAGGGTCCAAGTTATTGTTAAAAATGGGCTATGCAGGTAAAGGGTTAGACAAGCATGCACAAGGCATTGTTGAGCCTATTGTTGTTCAAGAGAGACCCAAGTATTGTGGTCTTGGATATGAATGAAGAGATGGAGCAAATTCCAAAGTTGAGGAGACAAGGGAAAAATTTCCAAGAACAAATTTTGTTTCAAGTTCACCTCCTCAAGAAGGATATAAAGGTGAATGTTCAAGGTATAATTCTGCTTATCATTCAGTTTCTTTTGATTATGTTAAGCATGATAAATTTGCATGTAAAAATGGAAGAAAAAGTCCATGTACATATTGTGGTTTATATAACCATCATGTTTCAAAATGTTGGAAAAGATTGACCACTTTCAGGAAACTTTACAAGCAAAGACAACTTGAAAAGAGGATGAAAAAGATTTGCACTCATTGTCAGAAGAGGGGTCATCTCATTGACCAATGTTGGAAATTGCACCCAACCACTCATCCACAGCACAAGAAGCAGATGGATAAAGAAATTGGCAAAAATGGAAGAGGAGATTCCATCATTGATGTGAGTCAAGATGATTCACAAGAAGACGATTTTCAGCGAAAAAAAATCACCATTGAGTTGGCTTGGTAAGAAATGGTTAGATTTCTTGAGAAAGTAAGGATTGCATTTTTCTATTGTAGATGCACATTTCATCCTTATGTATGCATTTATGTTGAGAGTATGACAAGTTGCAGCAGTTTATCACAACTTGTATGATGCAAGTTGCATGTGAATGCAATTCGTTTGAAGGCATTCTTGTTGTTGCACAACTTCGCCAGGAGGATGTAAAAGAGGGGTATGATGTTCAATTGTTACTGCCATATATCTTTTTCATATTCAAATCTTATGTACCCACATGTTTCAGGTTTATGTACTTATTTCTGTACTTGAAAGAGAGTTGAAAAGCTATGCACATGCATTTGTTTTTGTGTGTGTGTAAACAATGAGCTTGGTGATAGTTCATCATGAATGATTCATGATTGTGTATCATGAATGTCGACTTGTCAACTTGGGAAGGTCAATATGTTTCAAATGAGTCTCGACATGTGTCGATGTTGTCTTGATGACTATGTTGTGTCGATCATGTTTTTCGACTTGTGTTTAGTCGATGGTGTTTGTTGGGTTGTAAGTTGATTTTGAGTACACCAAGATGCAGGAAAACACCATGTACTTTGATGAAGTACAAGATGTGACCATTTGCTTGAAGAGAAAAAGACTTTGTTGGATCATTTTTAGTATTGTATAAATTTGTTTTCAAGATTGATGGTTTTCTTGGTTTGTGACAAGATGTCGCAGGAAATTTTTTGCAGCCATTGGAGAGATGATTGTGTTGACGTCAAAGAGTTCGCAAGAGGGACTTAATTCTCAGTGGGAAGGTTGGAAGTCTTCCAAGCACAAAGAGAACAGTGGGTCAACAACAACCAGAGAACATTGGTTGAGGGACATAGCCAATTGTAGTGCAAGGCATGTCAAGGTATCTAGGTGAATGTCAAAAAGACTTTTCAAGTAGAATCAATTCATAGAACTTGAAAGAAGAAGAGTATTGAAGCTCATACAGATAATCATAAGATTTTGTGGGTCCAAAAGCCATTTAGTGGGAAGGCGTGATCAAAATTTGGACCAGGGGTCAAAATTTAGCTCAAAAATCAAAGTTCTCGGAATTGCCTCAAAATGAATGGGTGCGTAGCCCTTGTTGTCATGATCCCAACACAACTCGTTTGGGTTCAAACAGACATCAAATGAGAGAGATATTGTGATCTGTTCGAATTTCCAAACAGGTAAAAAAAATGTGCTGACTGTACAGTCCGTATGGATGCTGACGTGGCATATCCATACGATGATGTGGCACGTCCATATGCTGAGGTGGCAGATGGTGATGTGGCATTCATTTATTCGTAGATTTGGGCAAATCACGATGCGACACATTGCATCATTTTGGTAAATGGTGCGGTGCCATGTGGCCCAGTCATGGGCTGCCACGTGGCACTGTTGTAATTGGTTGTTAGTTCAAAATATTATGGAGTCTATGGGGATCGAACCCCGAACCTCCCCCAAGGTTCAACGCTTTGGTAGTGTTTGGGCTACCACTAGACCACACAGTGGTCCTTGTAAAACATATGGGTTTGATTATATTTAAATTGAATTAAAGTTTGAGTTGGGGCGCGTCCAGGCTGGGGATTAGCCCCAGCCCCTGGTCACACACCTTATACAATATAACTTTAACTTTGCATGCTCCCAGGGATTGGTTTATCAAACGGTTAAGCCCGCGGTTGTATTGTTACCATATGACCGTTTATATACACGGAGAACACACGAGATTTGGTACATTTTAAAAAGGTTATCCCTGATTTTATGTTTTTCCATATGACCGAGTTTGGGTGCGTGAATTTGGATTTCAAATGGTTTAACCATGTGCCCGACACTTGGTGCTTAACTGTTGGCTTTAAAGGTTAGCCCTTTTTGTATATGTGTGCGGTCCTATGACTCACATGACCACAACCTTGGCGGTTAGGGGATAGGCACGCCCATAATTGTTTGACAGTTTGACCATTTTTGTGGTTACACGCGTGTGCTAGGTTTTAGCATGATTTGGAGTGCATGAGCTAGGTGGGCACATAGAGGTGCGTTTTGGCAAACTAGAGACAACAAGCTTGAAGGAAGAAAATGGAAGGAGGCCTATCTTCTTCATTTTTTGGCCAAATGAGGTGCCGAAAAAGCCTAGCTAGGGGTTTTTGGACATTCTGAATCCATTGGCATTGTTTTCAAAGCCATTTGAAGACTTATTTTGCAGGTTTTTCAGCATTGAATTTTTAGAGAGCTCTAGGGAGCTTGAAGCCCTCATTGATTGAGGTCATGCTCAGATGAGACCATGTCTGTTTTCTATGATTGAATAATCATTTTTGGCTAATTGTTATGCTCTAAACACTTTGGGATATGTTTCAGATCCATTTGAGGACTTTTACAGGTGTTTTTGCCACAAGGAAGCTAAGGGAAGCTTAAGGCCACATGTAGAAGAGGTCATACCTGGATGAGCCATGATTTGTTTTCAGAGTTCTATTAGTCATTTTTGGGGTTTTTATGTATTCTGAACCCAATGGTACAGTTAGAAAATCTATTGGAGTTGAGCAGCAGCTTGTAAAAGAATCTTTGAAAAATTAATCCCAAAGAGCCAAGTCCATTGATGGAGGCTCAAGGAGATGTAGCCTAGAGAGGGGTGAACTCCTTTATCATGTTGTTCTTGTTGTGAGTGTTTGCTGGTTAATATTTGCTGCAAGTTATTTTTGCTGTTGTATTTATGAAAACAACATATTTAATCATCCAAAGACCTCACACATAAAATTTTAAAAGAAGAAGCATAAACTTGGCACATAATCTATCTTGCATATTTTAACACATTGAGCAAGGTCCTGTAAATTTTTATTTTAATGAAGTAGAGGGTGCTTGCATAGCATAACAAGTCAACCCCCTATTTTCAGATCAATGTGTTAATTAACCATTTATGAAGTTGAATGAAAGAGGATGAATTTAATGAAGGAACATAGTAGCCATAAAAAAATATATATATCTGATATGAAGTAATAAGAACAACAAAACATAACAAGAGAAATGATAACAGAGTTCGACACAAAATTGCCTACGTCTCTGAGCCTTTGTCTCAGTGCGGGAGGCTTCTTTATTCTGTTCAAAGCTCAAAAAGTACATCGTAGTAGTGCCAATAGGATACAAGACTGATCTGGTCATGTTCTTCCAGATCTCTAGAACCCAACAGAAGAAAGACACGCAAAATGGATGACCGGAGATCCCAGATATGGACCGCAAGCGTCTTCTCTTGAATAGCTTCCCTACATAAAAATGGCTTTGGCTTGGCTTCCCTTCAACATAACTCTTCTTTGACTGTCCTCCATGGCCTCAAACATGCCTATTTTTTATATATCTAAAGTTGGTTATCCTTCCCCAACTTCCTCCTAAAATCTGGGCTCAAAAAGAGCCCAATACCCCCCAAAATGGGCAAAATTCACTATTAACAGGCCAAAATCAATTAAAAATCCCAAAAACCATAGGAAATAACCCACTTTTCCAAAAATATATGAGTTAAGCCCCATAGGATTGGCACACACACTTTAAATAGGGTCATATGAAGTCATATGGCCAAGCGCTAGCCCCCTAGGGGCTGCGCGCTGGCCCTCACCTTCGAAGAACCTTGTCACATGCGCTCAGAATAGGACCGATCCTTCTGGATATGCACCCAGCTCCTGGTCATGGATCTGAACTAAATGGAGGATGGGTGCTACACTTGTGTGCTAGTGGTTGTATGCCCACACTCCTATCCTCTATGGTCACAACACCAAATAAAACCATGGGCTGGGACTTAGCCCCAACCCCTTTACGCCCCATCACTTAATACATTGCACTTTATTTAAATTAAAGTGGGTTATAAAATAACAACAAATGGTGTGGCGCATTGGCCATTATAACTCTACCAAGACTTGTGCTCGAACAATAGGTCATGGGGTCGAGACCCATGAGCTCCATAAAAATTTTACACTGCCCACCAGTGATAGGGTGCCACGTGGCAGCCCATGTCTGGGCCATGTGGAACCTCTTCATTGGCCCGAAAAATGCCACTTGTCATCATCTGAGTGGATCTGTCCAGTGCCCAATCAAACTGCCCAGTTACCCTACTACTATGCTACCACATGTCATTTTTCCACTACCACATTTCATCTCCAGAGAGTGCCACGTCACCTTTTGACGGTTGACTTTTTTTTGACTTTTTAGCTATTTGGGAAAATGGTCAGAGTGCGATAACTTTCAAATACATCATTCATTTGAGAAAGTAAATATATGGCCGGAATCAACGCGAGAAGACGGTCACAATGGAATTGGTTTTGTCTGATTATGAGAACTTTCAATTTTGAGCCTTTTTGAGCCCTGTCAGGCTCCTGGATCCGATTATGGATCATTAACCGTGGCATTATGAAAAGTCTGTGTGACTGATAATACATGTGTATGTAATGATGATTTCATTCCAATTGATAGTTGGATTAATAGAAGTAATTGAATTGTAGTTGTAAATAATTCTGAGAACACTTTGTGATTTTGTTTTGAATCATTGCCATGAGAATATATGTCTTGTACATGAGATAGTGACAATTTGTTTGGTTGAGGAATTTTGAAATTGCAGGATCAAAGGGGTCTTGGATATGGCAGTGTTGTAAGCCCATAAAGAAGACCAACGCATATTGCCACAAGAGTCAAATTGTTATGAGGAGAAGCTCATGTCTAGAAGTTTTATTTTTCCTATATAAAACAATTTTGGAAATTATGATTTGATAATTACTGACGAATTGTTTTGGATGAATGTAAATTGAAGAAATTGCAGGTAGAATGGTCTTGGATATGATAGGGATGTAATCCCATAAGGAATACTGATATCTATAGTAACGGAGCCAACCATTATGAGTAGAAAGATCATGCTTGGAAAATTTTTATTTTCCTGTATAAAATAGATTTGACATTTATGTTTGAAATGGTTATAATGATATATCATGATGACTATATGTGTATAATACAGATTATATGTTGGATATGCAAGATGGAAAGCATGTAAAAGGATATTGTTGTGACATGAGAACCTTGTGTCCCTAGAAATCTTCTTGTGCAAGAGAACCTTGGTCAGGAAAGAGGGATCGCCTGAGGGACTACATAGTAGAGAAGGGGATGCCTGAGCCTGGGTCTGGAAGGTGAGTGACCACAAGGAAGAGGAGACTTTGATAGCTATTGATTGGGGTCATGCAAACAATGGGTATTCCAGGGAAAATAATGAGCCAAGTTAATGAGACAACCATATGGATGCAGATCCATAAACCGCATAGATAAGTATTATATTGGATTACGAAAATTTACTCTTACAATATGAGAAAGAATGATAATTTTATGCACAAATTTTGAACTGACATGCTCGCTACTTTGAAATATTGTCAGAAATGATGAATGTTGAAGATATAGAAAATTACCAGACTATGAGAGAAAAGAAGGTGATGTTGGAGAAACTAAATTACAAAGGCATGGAAGGAAGAAAGTCCAATGGAATTGCTACAACTGGAGTTCTGGAATCCACAGCTCTGAAACTTCCGAGTGCACTGAAGCTGAGGAGAAGCGGAAAAACCCGAGGGAATGCATGACAGAGAAAGGGGTTCATTTATTTGGGTTGTGAAGGGCTGAGAGGGAAGGACAGATTTTTGGTTGGAACTGCTGCCAGAAATATAAATTCTTAAGATCATCATATATGTTTTGGGTCGGAATTCCTATGCATACATGTTTTAGTTTAGAGTGCCTATGTATATAAGATTGGGCTAGATTGCCTGTGTGAATTAAGGCCAGATGACCTGGAATTGTAATGTTAATAACATTGGAATGGTGTTGTGCACTGAGGACAATGCCAAAATAAGGGGAGGGGTATGTAACATCCCGGTTCTAACCCTTATAAACTATAATGTATTATGTAAATATGACTTAGGCTAGTGAGCCGGTAAAGTTGAAAGGGGTCAGAGTGCCTAGGAAATATAACACTTCCTATACATTAATAAAATACACCGCTGGATGCAAGACTGATAAGGACAAAAGAGATAGGGGGATATGATTCCACGAGAGAGGGGGATTGAGGGGCTAAGTCTTATTATTATTTTATTTACCCAGAATTGATTTTATGTAGAAGAGGGGGTTACATGAGCTTCTTGGGAGGGAGGCCATGTGGCTCTTGTCTTCATGTAATTATTTAAACATCCCTTGGGGGCTGTTTTGGGGTCATTCTTCCCTTGGTTATCCTCTTCTCAATGGTTCACTTGTTCTTCTTCCTCTTCACTCACTATTGCGAGTTTGTGTGCTCTTGGGATGAGCATGGAAATGAATGGCAGGAAGAGAAGAGACATTATTGAATGGATGTAATGATTTACTGATCATTCCAGGAGGGAATGGATGCCTGTGTGCATGAAATTGATGGCATTTCAGATGGAAATGTCCCCAAATGAGAGTCCTTAATTTCTAGTAGGGATATTTCCTGACCAGTAGCATTGGAGCCCTGAAGAGAAATAGAACAACCTAAGGGACTGCATGGCAGAGAAAGGTGTTCATTTCTTGGGGTTGTGCAGGCTGAGGGGGAAAGAGAACTGGAAATTAGGATTGCTGTGAGGTTGGGAAACCTGAGAGCTACTTAGCCAACTACTGTGTATTTATACTTGGCCTAGGACCTGTCCTTGTTGATTCATAGCCCTGGCTCGGTGGTGACATGCTGTTGAACATAAATGAGCAACAACATCTATGGTTGGGAGGAACATCCTTGGTCTACAACGAGTTGGTGAACATTTACTTGCAAAGATAAGTTCTCTTTGTTTTTTCTGTTTAATGTATTCCGTTGTGTATTTAATTATCTATGAGATATGTATTCTAATGTGCCTTTCTGCTAGTTATTTTTTGTGCATGACAAATTGTTTATCTCTTTTATGTTGTGGCATGTATCCTGTCTTATGCATGTGGTGTTCATGCACCTAACATTGTTGAGAAACCCTTTTCCTTCGAATTAGAGATCAAAGAACTAATTCTTGGGACTGTAACATTCCTATCCTTTGGGTGGTTGTTATCCATATGGATATCGGTGGCCACCCACCTTTTCTAATTGGCTCAAAACAATTTTCTGACAATTTTGGCAATTTACTATTTTTAGCAGTTTTAACTTCCGGGTCCATTTTGAGGGCCTAAATGAAGGTTTTTCGGGATCAATATTCTCAATAACAACTAAAGGCATGATTCAGCCCCCAAAATGAATCTCCTCTATGATACCTTTCCAATAGGCTATCACATGCCTAAAACGAAGATCGTATGCAAAAGTTACGACCCGGGAAGTTGATGTACTAACTTACCCAAACAAGGTCCACATGACTTTTGGCGCTTCATCTCCTAGGGTTAGGTTTTTGGAATTTTTGTTTATTGTAAAAATTCCTTTAGATCCTCATTGTAATCTTCTTCTTGTGCACAACCGTCACATCTCTTCTAAGAGATAAGCTTCCACCATTCCAACAAGCTTGTTTCCACTGCATTTTACAGTTTCAACTTATTTCGTTATTGAATAGAAAACCAGTTTTACTGTATCTCTATTATTTTGTGTTAAGCACCTGTTAATAATATGTATTCATTTCATTTTTCTCATAAAATCTGGATCAGTGGTATCAGAGCGTTCTGCTCCTTGTCATCTTAATGCATGTCCCCAACGAGGTCGGAGAACAAAGAGTTGGGTCTCGAGCTTGTTTCTCTTGAGGACAGAAGCTCTCACATGCCCAAGCGACCTCTCATGGCAGGAGAAAAGAAATATGATAGGACAAGAGATCCTTTCAAACTTTTGATTGAGGAATCCCTCATAGAACAGAGGAACGAGATGATGGATAATTCCACGCAAATCCTTTGGCATCTACCAACAAGCGGCACATCTTCTTTGAATGGAGGCGCCGCCCCCTTCAAGGTACAAATAAACTTTGATATTCATATATTTGAAGGTCAGATAGACACAGATGTTGTATACAAGTGGTTGAATCTACTAAAAGGGTATTTTTCTATCCATAACTTTTCAAATAGAGAAAAGATTACTTTTGCACTCCTCAAAGCCGTTCCCCATGTCAAAGATTGGTGGGAAAATTTCTGTGAGAAAAATGAAATAGAGAAAACCTCATTATTTTTAGTCACAACCACCTAGGAATCCTTCAAGGATTCTATTAAGAAACAATACTACCCTGTCATAAGTTATGATGACCTATATACCAAATGGACCACATTGCAGCAAGAAAGAGACTAAGCAGTGCCAGATTTCACAAATATCTTCCATACCTTGCGCACCAAGCTGGGTATCAAAGATTCAGAGTGACATATGGTGCTCAAGTATTGTGGTTCTCTGCATAGATACATCCAAACCAAAATGAAATTTCTGTACATATCATCCTTGGGCGCGTCCTACCGATATGCCGTCAAATCGAGCAGAAGCTCAAACAAAAGATGCGAAAATTTGGGCCTGGGAACCCCTCACAACAAAATCCAGGAAAAGGGTGGCCCCAATCCACATAAAAAAGTATAGAGAAAATATGGATAGTATCAGGACAACCAGTCCAAGCCGCAAGAAAATAAGGACACCAGAAAGACAAAGAAAGATACTGGGAAGTGGTGCAACTTCCATAGGAGCCCTTGGCATAACACTGCTGACTGCCGCTCAAAGCAGTCACTGGTGGCTGAAGTGAAATCCTCTGAATTAGATGTGGATTCTGACTCTGAGCCAGAACCAGAAAGGGGAAGATGGATCATTGATGTGGAACCCAGTGCCACCGTTGATACCACCAAGCTCCAACCTGGTGAACCAGACGAGCCAAAAGAAGGAGAGTTCCTCTTCCATTCATAAATGTGGATAAAAGGCACACCACTGCACTTCATCGTTGATAGAGGTAGCCAGAAGAACCTCGTATTAGCATAGGTCATCAAGCGGCTAGCCCTACCAACAACATCGCACCCACAACCCTACACCATTGGATGCCTTTGTGTCAGCCAATAGTGCCGATTGTCATACGACATCAAGCCCTTCAAAGACGAGGTATTGTGTGATGTTTCTCCTCTTGATGTTTGTGATTTTATTTTGGGCCAAACTTATTTATGGAAACGTCATGTTGTATATGAGTCTAGGCCTCGTAGTGTTATTATTACTTTGAACAAGAAATTATACAAGATACCCGAGACATTCCCACCTAGTTCTATTTCCTTGATCTCTTCTAAGCAATGTAGGAAGGCCATCTCTTAGATGGGGAAGTTTGTCTTCATCATGATTCGTTCTCAGAATAAGAAAAAGATCACAACCATTTCTAAGATCTCTGCGGTCGACCTCTCCACACAGTAGAAGCAAGTAGATAAGGTTGTGGAAGAATACTTGGATCTCTTCTCCTCACCTACAGGGGTACCTCTACACTGCCAGGTCAAGCACCCCATCGATCTGACCCCTAACGCACCATTGCCCAATGGGCCAGTCTATCGCCTCTCTTTATTAGAGAATGAGGAGATCAAGCAACAGATCTAAGAAATTCTTTACTAGGGGAACATCCATCCCATCTCATCACCTTGTGGGAGCCCAATCGTACTGATACATAAGAAAGATGGAACCTGGTGACTCTGTATTGATTACCATGCTCTGAATAAAATCACAGTAAAAAACTAGTACCCGATTCCCTGAATCGACAACCTCCTTGATCAACTCATGGGGGCCAAATAATTCAGTAAGATTTCTCTGAAGTCTGGCTACCACCAGGTCCCGATAGAAAAAACAAATGTATGGAAGACCGTCTTCAAGTCAAAGGATGACCTTTTTGAATGGTTGGTCATGACCTTTGGTTTGACAAATGCTCCAACCACTTTCATGAGGATGATGGATAATATCTTGTGACCATTCACCAATACTTTTGTAGTGGTGTAACTGGATGAAATTATAATTTACAACAAGACTTGGGTCGAACACTTGTATCATATTCAGCAGGTTCTGCACACCCTATGGCAGCACAAGTTACACGCCAACTTGGAAAAATGCTCCTTCAACATGGAAAGGGTCCATTACCTGGGCTACATCATTGATCAACATGGCGTACATATGGATCCAACCAATATCCAAGTTATCCGTGACTGACCAACCCCAACAACACTCACTGAGCTTAAGAGCTTCTTGGGCCTTGCCAATTTCTACGACAAGTTCATGTTGGGATTCTCCCATATTGCATGGGCCCTCAGCCAAATAAACAGGGGTGGTGGTAAGGTGAAATTTGCGTGGGGTTAGTCCCAACAATAAGCGTTTGATTATTTTAAACAACGCTTGTGCTCAACCCTAGTACTTTCACTACCAGACCTGCAACATCCCTTTGAGATCAAGACAGATGCTTTAGACTATGCTGTGGGTGTCGTTCTCACTCAACATGGCCACCCTATGGCCTATCATAGTGAGTCACTGTTAGATACTGACAACAAAGAAATGTACTCCATTTTGCAAGCCTACCACCAGTGGAGACATTACATTCTTGGGAAGGAGACAGTCATCCACACTAATCATAAGCCACTGTAGTTCATGCAGACACAGGGAAAATTGCAGAATGACCACCATCAAAAGTGGTCCACATACTTGCAACAATTCCACCTCAACATCAAGTATAAAACAAGAATCACCAATCACGTCGCTGATTGCCTCAGCAAACTGCCAGTCACGACACTCACCACAGTGCTAGACTCTTGCAGCCATGAAACATCTGGATGGCCTCACCTATATGAGACAAACCTTGACTTTGCCACCACCTACCAAATGTTGGTGTTGGTGCAATTATTTGCATAATATATTACAAAACATAGATTATCAACCGAGATTCGTAATCAGTAAAGTTGATGCACTATATGTGCCAATAACATATAGGTTCCTATGTCTGTTTAGTATAGCTTAGATAAGAAAACCAACAATAACAAAACACTTTGTTTTCAAAGATAACACTCTTCACACAATTCAAAAATTAGAAAGAAAAACTTGCAATCATGCACTCAAAATATTTTGCACAGATAATGCCTTGCCCATTTACAAGCTCATGAAGTGGAAAGATGGACTTTGAATTAGTTATATGTAGCTTCTACTCTTAACAACAACTAGCAATCAAATCTAGGCACACTTCAACAATACAACTCCAAACTTAGAAGGGAAAAATGATAACAAAACTTCTCAAGCAAACAGTGAATCAAAAGGTTCTTGATTAGATAACAAGTATGTTCATTAGAGGCTCATGCAATGAAGAGATGAACTCAGATCTTGTTCCATGTAGCAATTAAAACAAACAACACTCTGCATATGCTCAAAGGAAAACATCAATCAATGCTAGAGAAAATCACATGTGAAGGAAGACACTCCACTTTAGGCACATTAAGGGTGAGAGATGGAGGTCTTGATTGTGCATGTGTTTACAAGGTGAAATCTGATTTAAATCTATGAAAAAAAGCTAAGTATGGTAGGATGCTCCATTACAGGTTCATGTACAATGAAATATAGAGATCCAAACTGTTCTTAGATATGCAAAATGGAAACAACACTATAAAATTAAATCTACCAAATGATTGTCTACACACACATACAGGAATAACAAATGTTCACTCAAGAATCTATGTTGCACTCATAAATCCATATTACACTCCATAAATCTATATTGCACTCCAAAATTGCTCACTCACTCACTCACAATTTCCACACATCTTTATTGTATTTTGTCAAATGTTTACTGAAGCAAAACATAAATAAAGTTAGATGTTTATGATCAAAACAAAAATGATTTTATCCATACACAAACTAGAATTATATATACAGTAAATACAAAGAAGCTTACCTTGGTTGGGTTGGTGGTCCCTTGCCGTACCAACAAGGTAGTTTTAAAAGAAACTTACAGAATGAAAGTTCTAATAACACACATCAATTCCATGAACTGCAATTTATATCATTACTTGAGAAAAATAGAGGTACAATCCATAGTCTTCAAGAATCAACCCTACAACATAACAATTCCTCTTTCTTCAAGAACCAATCTTGTAGCATAATAATTCCTCCTTACTCAAATCTATAAGGTCTTATTTATACATAAAATCCATGGAGGAATGGATGAAACCGAATCTCCAAAGTAAGAAAACAAGTTTTACAATTTTAGGATAAATCCCAAAAATCTGTTTTTTTTAACAATTTGGGCAGATTCGAGTTAGTCCCCCACCCATATCTCCCAAAACAATTTCAATTTTGAAAACCAACCCATATCTTACTAAATTTTTCATATTCTGGACAAAACCCATGTATTAGAATTTCTAGATCTGATACCATATGCACGAAAATCGAGGTGCAAGTTGGCAGTTTGAGTTTTTTTTTATAATTTTGGCAGAATCATTCCCCCTGAGATGGAGGTCCACATGTGCGATATGGGTGAATTATGACTCACATTTCCACATGAAAACATCACTCTGAACAAAACCCATGAGCTCGATTTTATTCTAGAAACATTCAAAAATTCTGAATTATGTCTAGTACCGGATTAGCACAGGCTGGTATCGAAATAGGTGGAGCCTTGGTACCGAAATAGACTAGGTACCAGATCATGCTGCTTAAGAGTCAAAGTGATTAAGATTATACATAATCAAACATTTAATCAAATCAACTCAATAAAACTAAACAAATCATGCTTTAATCATAAGTTACCTCTTATGCACGTGAACAAGGTCATCAAGTGTATTATGGAGGAAACAATCAATTAGATACACATGGAATATGTAAAATAGGCTCAGATAGAAGGTAATGTAGGGCATTAGAAATGTCAAAATGGAGACTCAACAGTTGGGTGCAAACGCAGTTGTAGATAATTTCCATCTTCAGGATGGGTTGTTGTGTCGTTTGGGCCATATTTGTGTTCCATCAAGTGAGCGAATGACGCTGATCTGGTAATCCCACTACAGTCGAGTGGCATGATACTTTGACATCGAAAAGATAGTGGAGATTCTATAGAAACATTTCTACTGGCCGAAACTTTGATAGGAGGTCAACAAGTATATCAGGTCCTACACTGTTTGTGCTATTTCCAAACTGACCACTAAGAAATAGGGCATGAGGGGTCCTACTCCTGATAGGCCATGGGAATCCATCTCAATGGACTACATGTCGGGCCTCCCATCCACCAAGTTGGGAAATGACTGTGTTTTTGTGGTTGTTGATCACTTTTCTAAGATGGCGATTCTGGTTGCCTGTAAGAGGAGCATCAAAGTAGAGGCCACTGCCAAGATCTTCTTTGAACGAGTCTGGGTACATTTTGGAATCCAAAAAACCATTGTCTCAGATCGAGATAGTCTATTGGAAAATTGAGAGGGGGGGGGTGAATCAGTTGTTACAGAGATTAAATAATTATGCTCATTTTAAATTCATTACAGAACTCTTAATGATGATCACAATAATGCAGGGAAGTAAGCAATAGAACATTCAACATCATAAACACATATGAAATATACAGAGACATATATTTCCTAAGGAAACCCATGAAGGGTAAAAACCTCTTCTTCTTGGTATGATAAGTAATCTTTACATTCTATACATTATCATACATATGAGCTCCAACTCATTGTAAGGCTACAACCTCTGTTTTGCAAGCTGCAACTTGCTGAGAGCACCAACTCTCTGTTTTCTCTAGCTCCTACTAGAAGGAAGCACAAACTCTTTGGTTTCTTTAGCACCCACTAGAAGGAAGCACCGACTCCCAGTCACACAGACACAAACCTATAAAATAGAGAACAACAGTTCTCCCTTGCACCACCCTACCACCCTGGTTTCTCTGGCTGCAACTAGATGGAAGCTACAACTCCCTGTGTTCAAGCACCCACTTGAACCTCTGAGGACAACAGTCCTCCCTAGCACCTCCCTACCACCCTAAAATATAAATTTTGCTATATATAAATTTATTACAGTGATACAATATTTATCAATGGCTTATCGGTCTCATCACTGTTCTACTCTACCTACATCAATGTCTTCCTACACCCCTTCCTTACGCTTAATGTTCTTCTGCCTTTTATGCTCTTTGTGCCATGTCCCATCTATGCACCATTTCTCTTCTATGCATTTTAGCTGTTGCACTCTGCCTCCTTCTACAAGCCTGAATCACTCTCAAACACCCAATCTCTTCTCTATTATGCATTTTTATTCTCTCTGTGCATCTTCTACATCCTCTATTCACAATGCTTTTGCATGCTCTCCCCATGTCGAGTGCTCTGCCTGATCATCATTGCAAATCTTCAGCTTCTCTGGCGATTAAACACATGCGTCCATCATCACTGGGTGTTATGTCGATATTCCTTAGCCTCTCCAGCAGTCGAGACTCTTCGTCTTCTCTATCATAGTCGATCTCATTCCCTCTATTGTAGTTCCAGGCTCTAATGGTCTTACATCTGTCAATAGTCTCTATGAACAGTCTTCATGCCACTGGAAAATTCCTCGAGACTCTTCATCTTCTCTGGCGATCACCCTGAAGTCTCTTCGAGTCCTCTGGCTGAAACCATCAGTGCTTTCTAGCAGTTACACTGTGAACCTCCAAGAAAATTCATCAACAACTGAATTGCCAACTATCCAAGAGTCATGATTAAGTTCTGCTAACTGAATCATAATTGATCGATTAGCCCTTTGATCGGATTTCCAATTATCCAACACCGTTGGATTACAAGCACAGGGTCTCGCTTTGATTTCACCATTTCGCATTTTGGCATTTCAACATTCCTGTGGTGAAGAGTCTCGACTCTTCATGTTACGATCGCTGAAAACTACGAAAAAGGAGCTTAGCTAGACTAGCTTCGATCACTTTTTCATTTCATATTTCAACATTTCATGATTTTGCATGTCGTGAATTCCTGTTGCAAGGCATCTCGACTCTCCAAGTCGCGATCTCCAAAATGGAGTTTAGTTGTTAGCGCCTTTTTCAATTTCGCATTTCGGCATTTCATGATTTCGCATGTCGCAAATTCCTGTTGTGAGGTATCTCGACTCTCCAAGTTGCGATCCTCGAAACTCCGAAACTCCATGTCGTGATCCTCGAAACTCTGAAACTCCATGTTGCGATCCCCAAAACTCCATGTCACGATCCATGAAACTCCATGTCGCAATTTCTCATGTTGCAAATTCCTGTTGCGAGGCATCTCAACTCTCCAAGTCGCAATCCCTGAAACTCCGAAACTCCATGTCGCGATCCCAAAACTCCATGTCGCAATTTCTCATTTCGACATTTCATGATTTTGCATTTCGACATTTCATGATTTCGCATGTCGCGAGTTTGAGAGGTTAGGGAACCCCGTTTCTTTGACTTTCTAGTCAGCGAAATGATGATCTTTCGCTACGTGTCCTATGGACCCAACGGTCCATATCTTATCGTGATTTCAAAACTTCACGAGCCTTCATCATGTCTAATCAATGGTCTAGATCAATCCTTGATCCGACGACTAGGATTATTTCATGATTTCACATATCACGTATTAGAGAGGTTAGAGCACTCCTTCCTTTGACTCCTCCAACTCCCAGTATTCGAAACTCCGAAATGGAGTTTACGCTTCTGATCTTGCCATGTGATCATCGTTGTGCTGCTGGTATGAGTTTACACTACTGAGCTTTCCATCAATGACAAACAAATACTCTACCTTCTGTCTTCCCGTAAGAAATATGCCAACAATCTCCCCCTTTGGCATTGATGGCAACCTTGAAGACACTACTCATAACATCCTTACCATTACACTTTCTCCCCCTTTGACATCAATGTCAAAGAAGTAACATGCTCCCCTTGAGCTGTTGTAGTACATACTCCCCCTGTCAACTATGAGCAACTTAGAAATACAACATATATTCAAATAAGTACTCCCCTTGATTAGATGAAAATATTATACGAAATAAGTTATAACCCCCAACTTTTGACGAAGATATCCAAAAGGGGTCACTGTTAATGGTTTAGTAAAGATATCAACTATCTGTTCTATGGAAGAAATATAATTCACTTGAACAATTCTGTTTGTAACTTGTTCTCTGAGAAAATGGTATTTTATTGGTATGTGCTTAGATTTTGAATGAAGTACAGGATTCTTAGAGAGACTGATGGCACTCGTGTTATCACAGTGAAGTGGAATGGGATCAGTGTAAGTTACCTTCAAATCTGCAAGAGTTTGTATCATCCATAAAATCTGAGCGCATCAAGTAGCAGTAGCAATGTACTCTGCTTCTGTAGTTGATAAGGAAATAGATCCCTGCTTCTTACTAATCCATGCTACCAATGAGTCACCCAGGAAGAAGGCACCTCCACTGGTGTTCTTTCTCTCATCCACACAATTTTCCCAATCTGCATCTGAATAAGCAGTTAACTGAAAATTCTGATTTCTGGGATACCACAGACCATAAGTCATTGTTCCCTTCAAGTATTTGAATATCCTTGTGACTGCTACAAAGTGACTTTGTTTAGGAGATGACTGATAACGACCTACCATTCCAACATCTTGCATTATATCAGGACAGGATGTTGTGATATACAGAAGTCTGCCTATCATTGATCGATATGTCCTTTGATCAACATTGGGTGACATATCATCTTTTCTGAGCTTGCAACCAACCACCATAGGTGTGCTAACATGAGAGGAATCCTCCATCTGAAATTTCTTCAACATCTCTTTCAAATAATTTTCTTGAGAGATAAATATTCCTGCAGAACTCTGATTTACTTGTAAACCAAGAAAATATGATAGTTCTCCTATCATGGACATCTCAAATTTTGTTTTCATAGAGTTAGCAAACCACTGGATAGATGACTCATTAGTACAGCCAAAAGTAATATCATCTACATAAACCAAAACAACTAGTAAATTATCACCTTCAGACTTAATGTAGAGATTGCTGTCAACAATACCTTTCTTGAACCCTTTGTCTTGTAAAAATTTGTCCAGTTTATAATACCAAGCTCATGGTGCTTATTTCATTCCATATAAGGCCTTCTTCAACTTGCAAACATAATTAGGATTATTTGTCAATGAGAATCCTTCAGGTTGCTCCATATATACTTCTTCCTCTAGATCTCCATTAAGAAATGTTGACTTAACATCCATCTGATAAACTTTAAAGTTCTTATGACATGAATAAGAAAGAAACATTATGATGGCTTCCAATCTTGCCACTGGTGCAAAAGTTTCATCAAAGCCCTGACCTTCAACTTGTGCATACCCTTTATAGACCAATCTGGATTTATTTCTAACAACTTGTCCTTTTTCATTCATTTTATTCTTGAACACCAATTTGGAACCTATTACATTCTTATCTTCAGGTCTAGGGACAAGCTCCCAAGTGTTGTTCTTCTCAATCTGATCAAGCTCTTCATTCATAGCTATAATCCAATCATCATGCTGGCTGGCTTCATCAAAAGTTTTAGGTTCAGTCATAGATAAAAAAGCAACATGAGATTGTTCTGAGTCTTTAATCAATTTCCTTCTTGTCTGAACTCCTTTATTTATATCTCCAAGTATCTGATTTCCAGGATGATTCTTTCTAACAATTTCAAGAGGTGATTTTGCTTCTTTCTGCTAATTTGTGTCAATTGGAGTATTCGTATCTTCATCTAATTCAAATTCTTCTCTTTCTGATCCTTGGACTTGTTCATCTTCGTATTCAAATGTATCTTCTGTGCTTGGATCAACACTTCTTACATTTATGACTGGGATTTCTTCATCAACTTTTGTGTCTATATAATCAACCAGTTTATGTAGTCTCTTATTGTAACATATGTACCCTTTACTTTTTGTAGCATAACCCAAGAAGATACCTTCATCATCCCTCTCATCATATTTGCCAATATTTTCATCATTGTTCTTGATATAACATTTACTCCCAAAGACTTTAGAATGCTTGATTGAAGCAGGTCTTCCAAACTATAGTTTATAAGGAGTCTTGTCACTTTGTGGCCTGAGATGATCTTTGTTAAGTATATGAACAACTGTATGAATTTATTCTACCCAATATGTCTGAGGTATGTTCCTTTCATTCATCATTGATATTGCCATTTGCTGTACTGATCTATTCTACCTCTCAACAACTCCATTTTTCTATGGAGTTCTTGGAATAGTGTATTCTCATTTGATCCCATGTTTATCACAGAACTCTTTGAAGTTCCATGAACTAAACTATCCTCCTCTATTAGACCTTACTGCCTTCAATATTTTTCCTGTTTTATTCTCAGTCAGAGCCTTAAACACTTTGAATTTTTCAAATGCTTCAGATTTTTCCTTCAAAAAGGCAACCCATGTTAGTCTAGAATAATAATCTATAATCAACATAAAATAGTTTTCTTTTCTTGTACCTTCTTTTCTTGATGGTCCACATAAATCCATATGTACTAACTTGAGAGGTTTTTCTATTGAAGGATTTTTTTTAGATTTGAACTGAGTGCGAGTAAGCTTTCCTATCTGGCAAGGTTTACGAACAGAGTCGTATGGATTTGATATCTTCAGAAGATATTTTACCGCTCCATTGTTTCTGAGCTTGATTATATGATCAAAATTTAGGTGTCCAAGTCTCCTATGCCACAACCAACTTTCATCATATTTGCTTAAGTGGCATTCTTCTTTTTCTTCATTTAACACATAAACATTGTTTTCTGTTCTTATCCATTTTGCAACTAGTTGTCCTGAACTCAAAGAATTTATTTTACAGTCTTTAGAAGTAAAAACAACTTCACATCCTTTGTCACAAACTTGACTGACACTTAGTAGATTATGTTTCAGACCATCTACAAACAACACATCTTGAGATTTTCCTTTTCCATTACTCAGGCTTACCATTCCTTTACCTTTTATTTTTCCTGGTGCATTGTTTCCAAAAATTACATTCCCTGATTTGTTTTCACTTAAAGTTAGAAACTTACTTTTGTCTCCAGTCATATGTTTGGAACATCCACTGTCAATATACCAGGGATTCTTTTGTATTTGGGCTGATAACACTAATCCTCACTAGTCATCTTCTTTCTTCTTCCAAACTTTGAAATTTTCAGCAATAGGATTCAGATCTGGTTTATAGTTCCTTAAGCGACAATCTGCAGATTTATGTCCATAATTATGGCAGTTGTAACATTATAGTTCACTGAATAATAGATCATAACAATTGTTATGCTCATAACTATTTTTGTGTTTCACCTGTGTCCTTCTCCCAATCATCACATGATTTATAGTCTGTGATTGTTTGTTGCTTGGCTGTATCAGTCTTTGGTGGCAGATAATTATTCCTTGAAAAACTTGATTGTTCATATCTAAATCTTAAAGAACAATTTATAGCTTTGTGACCAAAGTTAGAACAGAAAAAACAATATCCATAGAAAAATCCTTTGTACTTGGAAGAAGATTGTCTTCTTTGAGTGGGTTGATTTCTTCCATGATGATAGTTTCTTTGATCTACAGATTCGGTTCTGGTACTTTTTCTTTCATTCCTTCTTGGTGGCTGATTTTCTTTCTTTGTTTCTGCAGAGTGGTTGTTGTCGATGATTGTAGATTTGACAAACTTGATGGGTTCTGTATTACTTGGATGATCACTACTTGATCCTTCTTCATAGCCCCAACCAACTTTCAACTTTGGATTCCTTTGCTGATTTAGAATGGAAGTTAATTCTTCTAAGGCTTTAATACTCGACATATTTTGGTGATACAATGCCTTAAACTTCTCCATTTCTTTTCTGGTTTTTACTATCTCTTCTTCTAAGGCTTCACACCTTGATTTCTTCTTTGATAACTGTTGTTTCAGAATGTCCTCTATTTTCTTTGCCTCTTCTAATTCCACTTTTAGCAGGGCAAAGTCTTCATCAGGTTTTTTAGTGCCTTTCTTGAACTGTATCAACAATTGTTTTTGCTTTCTCTTCTTAAGTTTGAGTTTGTCAATCTCTTCCAAAGAACTGATCAACTCTCTTTCCAAGTCAACCACAACTTTTTCATCATTATAATCACTGTCTGTGCTTTTATTATCATAATCCTCTTTGGCCATAAGCATGAATTCATTTACCTTATCTTCACAGGAAGAGTCACTATCGGTGTCTTCTGAGGAGTCATCATTGTTTAGACATAAACTTTTCTTTCTATCAAATCTTTTGGATTTGTACTTCTCTTCACCTTTAGAGTTCTGGTCCTTCTTCTTGTGTGGAAACTTATTTGCAAAGTGACCTATCTTACCATAGTTAAAACATTTGAGGGGAAGTTTTACGTGATATTTTCCTGATTCTTTCTTTAACCTTCTCACAATTTTTGCCTCAATATCATCTAAATCTGAATCAGTATCCTTGTCTGCTTTAAAAGATGCTTCTCTAGTAATGGATTTATCTTTGTTGATTCTCATTTCATATGCAGTTAAAATTCGTAGGAGTTGATCAATGGACATAGTTTTAAAATCATTTAGTTCTTCTATTACAGAGAATTTTGGATTAAATTTATCAAGCAAAGATCTTAAAATATTCTAAACTAAAATTGATTCTTCAATCTTCTCACCAAGACCCTTCATGGCATTCACAAGTTCTTCAACTCTTAAAAAATACTTGCTAACTGTTTCATCTTCATTCATCTTTAGTTGTTCAAACTTCAACCTAAATGTTTGAAGTTTGGCATCTTTCACTTTCTCATTTCCTTCATAGCTGCTAATAAGTTTATCCCACATTTCTTTGGTAGTTTGAAGATGCATCACCTTTACAAACTCGGATTTTGCAAGTCCATTCAAGATAACATTCATTCCATTAGCATTAAAGCTAAATTCTAACTTATCATCCTTGGAAGCTAGCACAACAGGCTTTATGTATCCAGTCTCTACTACATCCCAAACATTATCACCTAAGGCCATTAGGTATGTTCTCATTCTAACCTTCCAGAAGGAAAAATTTGTTCCATCAAACAAAGGAGGCTTAGTGGATGAAGTCCATTCATGAATTGTCATGTTTAAGCTTATAGATCTACCTTTAGATAAAAGGAACCGGATCTGATACCAATTGTTGGACAACTGAGAGGGGGGGGAGTGAATCAGTTTTTACCAAGCTTAAACAATTATGCTCATTTTAAATTCATTACAGAACTCTCAATGATGATCACAATAATCCAGGGAAGTAAGAAATAGAACATTCAACATCATTCACACATATGAAATATACAGAGACAGATGTTTCCTAAGGAAACCCATGAAGGGTAAAAACCTCTTCTTCTTGGTATGATAAGTAATCTTTACATTCTGTACATTATCATACATATGAGCTCCAACTCATTTTGAGGCTACAACCTCTATTTTGTAGGATGCAACTTGCTGAGAGCACCAAATCTCTATTTTCTATAGCACCTACTAGAAGGAAGCACCAACTCCTTGGTTTCTCTAGCACCCACTAGAAGGAAGCACCAACTCCCAGTCACACAGATACCAACCTGTAAAACAGAGAACAACAGTTCTCACTTGCACCACCTTGCCACCCTGGTTTCTCTGGATGCAACCAGATGGAAGCTACAACTCCCTGTGTTCAAGCATCCACTTGAACCTCTGAGGACAACAATCCTCCCTAGCACCTCCCTACCACCCTAAAATATAAAGTTTTCTATATATAAATTTATTACAGTGATACAATATTTATCAATGACTTACCGGTCTCATCATTGTTCTGCTACACTGCTTTTATCTACTTGCATCAGTGTCTTCCTACACGCCTTCCTTACACTTAATGTTCTTCCGCCTTTTATGCTCTGTGCGCCATGTCCCATCTATGCACCATTTATCTTTTGTGCATTTTAGCTGCTGCACTCTGCCTCCTTCTACATGCCTGAATCACTCTCAACAACACCCAATCTCTTCTCTGTTCTACGTTTTTATTCTCTCTGTGCATCTTCTTCATCCTCTATTCACAATGATTCTACATGCTCTCCCCATGTTGAGTGCTCTGCCTAATCATCATTGAAACTCTTCAGCTTCTCTGGTGGTTAAACCCATGTGTCCATCATCACTAGGTGTTATGCCAAGATTCCTTAGCCTATCCAGTAGTCAAGACTCTTCATCTTCTCTGTCACAGTCGAGCTCATTCCCTTTGTTGCAGTTCCAGGCTCCAACGGTCTTACATCTGTCAATAGCCTCTATGAACAATCTTCATGCCACTGGAAAATGCCTCGAGACTCTTCATCTTCTCTGGCGATCACCCTGAAGTCTCTTCGAGTCCTCTGGCCAAAACCATCAGTCCTTTCTAGCAGTTACATTGTGAACGTCCAAGAAAACACATCAGCAACTGAATCACCAACCATCCAAGAGTCATGATTCAGTTCTGCTAACTGAATTGTAACTGATCGATTAACTGTGAAGAGCAACAATAGCCCTTCAATCAGATTTCCAAGTATCCAACACCATTGGATTACAATCACAGGGTCTCGCTTCGATTTCACCATTTCACATTTCAGCATTTCGACATTCCTGTGGTGAAGAGTCTTGACTCTTCATGTTACGATCGCCGAAATCTCCGAAAAAGGAGCTTAGTTGGACTAGCTTCGATCATTTCGGCGTTTCACATTTTGGAATTTTGCGATTTCGCATGTCGTGAATTCCTGTTGCGAGGCATCTCGAATCTCCAAGTCACGATCTCCAAAATCGAGTTTAGTTGTTAGCGCCTTTTGCAATTTCGCATTTCATCATTTCACGATTTCGCATGTCGCGAATTCCTGTTGCGAGGTATCTCGACTCTCCATGTCGTGATTCCCGAAACTCCGAAACTCCATGTCGCGATTCTTGAAACTCCATGTCACAATTTCCCATTTCGGAATTTTGTGATTTTGCATGTCGCGAATTCTTGTTGTGAGGCATCTTGACTCTCCAAGTCGTGATCCCCGAAACTCCGAAACTCCATGTTGCAATTTCACATTTTGGCATTTCGCATTTCACATGTCACGAGTTTGAGAGGTTAGGGAATCCCATTTCTTTAACTTTCCAGTCAGCGAAATGATGATCTTTCACCATGTGTCCTATGGACCCAATGGTCCAGATCTTATCATGATTTCAAAACTTCACGTGCCTTCGTCGTGTCTGATCAACAGTCCAAATCAATCCTTGATTTGACGGCTATGATTATTTCGCGATGTTGCATATCTCAAGTTAGAGAGGTTAGAGAACTCCTTCCTTTGAATCCTCCAACTCTCGGTATTCGAAACTACGAAATGGAGTTTATTCTTATGATCTTGCCATGCAATCATTGTTGTGCTACTGGTCTGATTTTACACTGCTGAGCTTGCCATCAATGACAAACAAATAATCTACCTTCTGTCTGCCCGTAAGAAATATTCCAACATAGTCAATTTCTTAGCACATTCTAATTGAGCCTCTGGTCACTACTGGACACCAAGCTCACCAAATCCATGACCTTCTACACCCAGACAGATGGCCAAACCGAGGTTGTAAATAGAATGATTGTGCATATCCTTCGCATGTATAATTCAAAGAACCCTCACACATGGGATGAGATCCTTCCCTATGTCCAACATAGCTACAATTGAGCCCTGCATAGCTCAACTTGCCACAACCCCTTTTAGGTGGGGTTGGGATTCCAACCATTGCGTCCCATAGATGTTGTGCTTACCCTTGCAGTTGTTATCACTCCAGGAAACTCTCCTAGGCTGTATATCAAAGATGCTTGGTAACTTAATATTTTTGGTAACTATTTTCTCAATAATAGGTGTGGGTTTGGATCAATATGAAAATCTTAATCACTAGATTGTATCTTCAAGACAATCTAGCTATATTCATGCAATACAAGGTCTTCAAGAGCTATTATCAGATAGGTTTGTAAATCAAATGGATAAGAAAACTAATCAGTTAACCAGAACATACATAGGCAATATATATGATGGGTCAACAAACTGGCCAAAGATGCTTATGATTCTTTCTTAATAGTCGAGAGTAAGATGACAGTTACCATGGGACCATTAAACATAGACAAAAGAATTATTTCAACTCATATGCATAGACAAAGATGAAGGAGAGTCTGACAATAACAAAAGAAAGAAGCTTGCAGGCTTAATATATTAAAGAAAGTGTCTTTTTTACAACAATAGTAGATTATAGAACTCAAAATCGAACCCTCTGTTCATCAAATGTTCTTGGCTTTATAGCCTTTTACAAACAGTTTCCAGATCCTACATTACTGGATCGAATTTTGCCAAAAATAGAAAATCAATAATTGGCCTAAGTAGACTAGATCAATTCAACTTCTCGACCGATCTTTATGTTCTTCAGATTCTTGGCAGGTGTAGTGAGCCTTCTGAGGCTGCTGGATCTCATGTGATATGGGAGGAGTTGAACTTGACACCTGTTGATAGTCAAACAATCTTATATCCTTGACAATAACTAATCGTTGTTTACCTTTTCTATCTTTTTAAAGCATCTCCAAAACCAAAACAAACTCTTGATAAAGATGTCATTAATTATATTCCATCGATTGGAACCATTTTTGAGTCTTTTGAACAAGAAAAACTTGGACCTGTACAAAAACATTAGCTTTCTGCCTTATCAGTGCTTTCGGTAGCTAGAGAAAATATAATTCGAGCCGATTAGCTACTGAAAGTTCTGCTTTCGGTGGATAATGAACAATTGATATGTTAGCCTAAGCCACTAAAACCTGAGATTATCAAAATTTCAAAAATACCCTTGTCTTAGCTGAAAAACGCCTCAGGACTGATCTTTTTAGGCTTCTGTATCTTGCTAAAAATTTGTAGGGTTACTAATTGCCTCTGGTTCATTGCACTGAACTGCCACATCTGCAAGGGTCTCAAGAGAAGCACGAGATAGTGTTTTGAAGACATTGCTTTTTCCCTCAAAGCCCTGACCTTTTTCTTCAAACCCTGAGCTACTCTCCATAAGCTATTGTAGTCCTTTACAATCTTTTTTTTCTTTTTCTTCTCCTTTATGCTTTCATTGGCTAATCTTTCCAAAGCTGAGTTGCTTTCTGCAAAGTTTTTTGATAGAGTTTCATACCTAGTTTTTATTACCCTTTCTAGCACTTCTTTCTCAGCTAGCTTCTTCTTAAGCTTCTTGATTTCTTTTGATTTATTCTTCTTCACTCGTTTGCTAGATGAGGCATCTGCAATTTGTGGTTCTTTTTCTTCTCAAGGTGTAGGTGATGAAAGGTTTTCATAACTTACTGTGTATATATCCAAAAAAATAGAATTGTCATGCCCTGTGGTAACTGAATCCTCGTGCCCTGTTTCAAACTTCTGCTCTTCATTCTCTGAGTCTGTGTAAGGAAGATTGAGAATGTTTTTGTTCACTAGGAATTCTTTGGCCTCTTCTTCTTCATTGTTAAAATTCAATTTCTTCTTAGTTTTTCCCAGCTTAGAGGAAGGAAAGGGTTGATTGACTGGGGTTGGAGAGATAGCTCTCCTCCTCCTCTTTCCACTTCTGGGAGTGGAGGATTTCTTGGAATGAGGACTCTTTTTTCCCTCTAGATAAACCTCAGTATGGAAATCATTCCAAAATAAGAAGTAATTCCACTCTTTACCTTTTCTTTGCAACAACTCACAAACCAACAATTTGATTAAACTATGGTGGGATAATCTACCTGTAACTTGACTAGGTTTGGCCTTTACTTGATGAGCCATCTTGGATAAGCTTAGGTGGAGGAAATAGGGAAGATTGAGTGGGTTTCTACCAGTCAAATGGTTTATAAGTTTAAAATGGTAAATCATCACCCTGTTGCATCGCCCTTCACAGGTTATATAAACCATTATAACTTTCAATAATTGCTACCATTTCTCTTCAAGGAAAGATACAGGAATATCTTTCTTCTATATCAAACCCCTATGTTCTAGTTTTAAATAGGTCTTCAATTCAACATTCTTAATAACAGTGGTTTTAAACCATTTCTCTCCAGTCGTGGGAAGCTCTGTGAATTCGTCTATGAGGGATTCATCAATCTCAAATTCATCCTGGCCGATGATTGCTTTCTTTCCATCAAAATTGAGGGCGAAGGTCTCTGCCGCCTGCTGATGAAAACTCTGTAATTTTTTACAAAAATTGTAACACCCTGCATCCTTGAACATTTGACATACCTATGGATGTGATTCTAGGTAACCAATATTGTTGATCTCCTTCCTCAGGGTCGACATTCCTTTCTTCATTTGCCACGAAGTTTTTGCACACCTATGATCGAAGGAGCGGATTTCAGGAAGAGTTACACTGCGTAAACTTAGCGAAAATCAACTCAGCTGAGATAAAATTGAGATAACTGGGGTGAGATTTTGATCGTGGCACTGATATCAAGGAGTGTAGTGAAACGGTTGATGATTTGTAACAGTCATGGAAAATAATTGAAATAAATGGAGAGTACATAAGCGCATGGATTAATGATATAGCGATCTGGAAAGATTCACTTATATCACAAAGGGATCATCTTCCGGTCATGAACAGTTCTTTCTCCAGTCCTTTCGGTGGCTTGTGCAATCATGGAAATGTCGAACCCATCGGTTGAAACATGTGATGGGATGTGCTTGGTCTTTCCCCACTTTAACGATTTCAATGGCTAAAATGGCCCTGGATTCCTTTATTTAAGCTTCTGAAAGCTAAGGCTTTCAGTGGTTAATGAACAATCAATATGTTTGCCTAAGCCACCGAAACCTGAGATTTGAATTAGATCAAACAAAAACCAAACGAACTTTTATTTAAACTTTATTACATGGGTAAAGCTTCAAAAAATGAACCTTTAAAAATTTAAAAAGTACCTTTTTAAAAGACTCCCTATCACCTAAAATGAAAAATCTTGGTTGATTTATTTGAGGAGATAACAACAGTCACCTCGATCGACTCATCTCCTACTCCAACTGAAGCTGACAAATCCACCCGATTCATTGAGTGGATCCATCACATCTACCAACAAGTTCAAGATATCCTACAGAAGTCCAATGACAAGTACAAACAACGCCATGATCAACATCGGGTGCCACATAAGTTTTAGGTGGGAAACAAAGTTTGGTTGCACTTGCAGAAAGAACGCCTTACATGATCCCATAGGAAGCTTCACCCACTCTATTATGGGACATATACTATCACCAAGGCCATGGGGGATAATTATTTTGAGCTCAACATTCCTCCTTTCCTTGTCCTGCACCCAGTGTTCAACGTGGATATCCTTTGCCCTTATTTCCCACCATTATTGGACACCTAAGAAGTATTAGAACAACTGACACCAATAGAGATCAAACCTGAATGCATATAACAATGATCCAATGATCATATTGTGGACACATGGATAAAGGGCACTCGACAACAAAGGATCCATATTTATTGAGTCATCAAAGTAGGGCAGCTCTTGCACCAAGGCAAGTGGCTCACTCGGGGCCAAATTCAACAGAAATTTCCTCATCTGATGGGGGACCTCAACACAATGGAGAACATTACTTACTAAGGATGGAGGATTGATCCATATGGATATCAGTGGCCACCCACCTTTTCCAACTGGCTCAAAACAATTTTCTGACAATTTTGGCAATTTACTAATTTTAACAGTTTTAACTTCTGGGGCCATTTTGAGGGCCTAAATGAAGTTTTTTCAGGATAGAGATTCTAAAGGATAGCCAAAGACATCTTTCAGCCCCCAAAATTAATCTCCTCAATGATACCTTTCCAACGGGCTATCACACGCCTAAAACTAAGATCGTATGCAAAATTTACGACCCCGGGAAGTTGATGTACTAACTTACCCAAATGGGGTCCACATGACTTTTAGCGCTTCATATCCTAGGGTTAGGTTTTTGGATGTATAGGGTTTTTGGAATTATTTTTTATTGTAAAAAGGCCTTCAGATCTTTATTGTGATCTTCTTCTTGCGAACGTGCACAGTCGTCACATCTCTTCCGAGAGATAAGCTGCCCCCATTCCAACAAGCTTGTTTCCGCTGCATTTTATAGTTTCAACTTATTTTGTTGTTGAATAGAAAACTAGTTTTACTGCATCTCTGTAATTTTGTGTTAAGCACATGTTAATAATATGTATTAATTTCATTCTTCTCATAAAATCTAGATCAGGTTGGGTGTGTTGTAGCTTGTTTAAGTGGCGTAGCCCGACCTCTGGGTGGTTAGGTATGTTACACGTCTTTTTTTTCCCTCGATAGATGTAGAGGCATCTAGATGCTGCTCCTTAAGACTCTCTAGGTGTACAAGGTGTCGCTCGAGATCGAAAGTGTTAGGTAGGAGCGTGAATTCCAACTTAAGAGAAGGGATTTTGCATTCAATAGGTAAAATCGACTCCACACCGTGTACTAACTGGAAAGGGAAAAATCCGGTGGTAGTCTTGTTTGAGGTTCGGTATGCCTAGAGTGCGGGATATAGCATGATATGCTAGTCATATTTACTCTGACTAACAATTTTGTGAAAAATGGTATTGAGAGACCTGTTGATGACCACTACTTGTCCATTTTTCTAGGGGTAATAAGGAGAAGAATGACAATGTCTAAACCCCATATTAGCTGCTAGTTATTCCATCATCTCGTTCTGAAAGTGACTGCAATGACCAATGAAAATCTCACTCGGGATATTAAACAGGGTGATAATATGATTGAATACGAAGAAGGCGATAGTCTTCCCATCATATTTAATTGTAGGCATGGCCTCGACCCACTTAGTAAAGTATTCGATGACCACGATAATGTGTTGATGCCCCCCTATCGAAGTTGGGTTGCAATCTATGAATTTGCACCCCCCACTTGGTGAAGGGACCGATGGTAATGACTGGGTGTAGAGGGGCTAGATGCGAGCACATTTTTTGAGTGAACACCTGGCAGAGGTGACACTTCTTAACCGCTTTAATGCAATCTTTAAAGATAGTAGGCTAGGAATACCTGACTCAAAATGTTTTTTGGGCTATCGCAAGACCAGATAGATGACCACCACAGGCCCCACTGTGGAAATCGTTCAGGACGGACTTGGCCTCTCCGTGAGTTAAACAATGATGCAATATATTTTCTATTCCTTGGTGATACAAAGTGTCACCGACGATAGTATATTTCTTAGCTTGGTATATTACACGTCGTCAGTCATCTCATGAGAGATGCTAAGGGAAGTTCAAGGTTTGAAGATAGAGAATGATATCTCCATACGAGGGGTCAGACGATGAGACAAGAAAAATGTGTTTGTCTTCAAATGAATCAACATGGATAACATCCTCATCTAATCGTAGAAAATCAGATATTAACTCCGTGAAGATTAAATATTTCTTGGATTTTGTAGAAGTGAAATCGAGATCAAACTCTTGTAAAATGACAATCCATTTATTATATTTCCCCCCTATGATACGCCTGGAAAGGACGTATTAAAATGGATTGAAATTGGAAATCACTGTAGTCTTTCAAAGTAATATGTAATGACACAAACATTGGACTGCATGGACGACAACCAAAACTATATTTTCTATGTGAGAATAATTAAGTTCAGGACCGACTAAAGTCCGACTAAGATAGTAGATGACATGCTCGTGAAGCTCATCAACCTCCTAAACCATAACCATACCAATCGTATCCTCATACATGGTGATATAAACCAAGTAATATCTACTGTAGTTAGGAGGCTTCAGAAGAGGTGACGATACCAAGGATTTCTTCAAAGCATCGAAGGACTCCTGGGCTCGCTCATCCCAGATAAAAGGGGTGTCCTTCTTCAAGAGATGCATAAAACCCTTAGTTATATTGCCATAATTCACTATAAACCGATAAAGAAAGTTAGGTTTCCCCTGTAAACCCTGAAGTTGTCTAATCATGTGTGGGGGAGGAAGCAGAAGTATTTCCTCAACCTTTAGTGGATCTACCATGATCCCAGTCTCATAAACTAGAAAACCCAAAATATGACCAAACTTAACGCAAAATATGCACTTGTGAGGGTTCAACCGGATTCTATAGTAACGACATCTTTCAAAAACAAGTGAAGGTGTATAGTGTGATCCTCTCTCTTGCGAGAGTGAGCAGCAAGATCATCAAGGTAAGCTTCGACTATGTGCTTAAGATCATGGAAAGCTAAATTCATGGCACGTTGAAAGGTTTCTCCAGCGTTTTTAAGGCCGAAAGACATTTTTCGGTATGAAAAATTACCCTAACGACAAATAAATTCCATCTTGTGTTGATCCTCAGGTTTGATTTGGATTTGTTTATATCCTTAAAATGCATCCATAAAATAAAATACTTCGCTTCTCGCACACTCGTTGACGATCTAATCAATGAAAGGTGGCAAGAAGCTGTCTTTAGGACCTGCCTTGTTCAGGTCATGAAAGTCGATACATACAAAGATGTTCCTTACTTCTTATCTACATGAACAAGGTTGGATACCCATTCAGTCAAGGGAACCAGGTAGATGAAGCCAACATTAAGTGGCTTCTCCACCTCTTCCTTAATAGCAGGGGCCTTCCAAGGATTTACAACTCTAAGACATTGTTGAATAGGTTTAGCATCCAGATAAGTTCTAATCTCATGTTCAGCAATACGAGGTTCTATTCCTGGAATATCTTCACATGACCAAGCAAATACGTCTTGATATTCTTTAAAGAGTTTGGTGTAGATTAGGATTTATTCTGGCAAACAATCCGCACCAATATTTCCATTTTTGGCAAGCGAGAGATGTTGATCGTGACGGTAGGGGAAATAGTCTCCATGTTTCCTTCAGCATAAATGTTGTGCGTATCAAGTGGAACTATGGCGTGACTGACTATATCACTCAAAGTAGATCGAAAGGCATCTTGTTCGATTCTTTCAAGCTCTGGGAGAAAATAAGAGCGATGATGCATATCATCCCAAGGTTTGTTGGAACCATTCATGGCTTTGATGATAGCTTCATCTGAAGGAAAAGTCCCATCGATGTAATCATGTGAGCAAGACAATGAAGTGTCCCACATGAGCCTAATAATGGGATCCTCCTCATCCGTCGATGAGGTAATAGGATCAGGATCGACGACAGAGTCAAGAACAACTTGATACACAATCTCCACTGCCAATAGTGGCATGGCCATTCTAGCATGCAAATGACCTTCACAAGACGATGTCGAGGAAGGTAGGGTCCACAGATCACTAAAATAAGAAGTGTGGAAAGGAATGGACCTCCCTATTGAGACATGCCTACTAGAAATGTCATAAACATGATGGCTCGGTGACTAGAAGTTGAAAGTGTCCATAAGGGAAGAATACATTTCGACACTGATATTATCAGTTGCTAGCTGAGAATTGTCGATCATAGGGATTGATAGTGCAATAGATGCATTCGGAATAGAGCACACAAAGGATAACTGATCGATCGTAACGATCTTCCCTTCATGAGGAAAGCAAAGAGTATGTAATATGGATGATACTCCGACGATCATGGCATAAGTCCAATTATTTCCTAGGAACAAATTATAATCAAGAGGTGCATCAACTACCTCTACTTCCACCTCTATCATTTTCCCACCTAGTTGGACTAGAAACGAAGGGAGAATACCGTGAGGGCAAAAGGAATGACTGTCAAAAGTAGTCAACATATTCGATGACTTGGAAAGAGTTGGAGAACCGAGATCTTTCCAACAGACCAGGGACATCACAAACGTAGCAACGCCTTCATCAACAACCACACGTTTGATGGTATACTTTGAGTACTCCACGTGGATTTGGAAAGCCACATGGTAAGGCAAGTGAGGCTTAACATCTGTGACATCAAAATTGATAAATTTTGAACCACTGGGTTCTAGATCTCTTAAAGCAGAGATTAAGGCATTCCTCTGCGAAGGAAATGTCTGGAGTACCTACAAAGTCAACATCGCACAAGGGGTTTGACCCAAGTCATGAACAATAGAGTAATTTTGGGTGGCTCTAGCATTTGGATTGTGGGTAGAGCGCTTGAGTACTCCTTTTGAAATACGAGGTAGTGGCTCTGGTTTCTCAATCTGTAAATTTGTCTCTGGAGGAGGAGGAGGAGATACTAGACCAAGAATATCTTTTGAAGAGCTATAATCTCAAGATCGAGTGGCTACATGAACTTTTTCATCGATCATATTGATACATAAATGGTCTCCATCTTGCAACGACGGGTCTTGACTCCCACCAGCTACATTTCTGACATTTGAGGAGCTCGAGGCTAGGTGATGATAATGTGGGAATGTATTCGTCAGGACGTCGGGTGGTAGAGATAAAATCCTTGCAACTTCTGCAAGTTTGGGGAATAAATGGGTAAGGTGATCATCTGTGAAAATATTACAGGGAAACTTCACCTTATGTCTTTCACGTTTTCCCTCTCTAGCATTATCATTCATATTTTCATTATTACCATTGTCCTTGGTTTTATTACTATTTTCCCCACCCTTGCGAGTATTACGTCCTTATTATTCCCTCCTGGTTGCTGGTTACCATTTGGGTTGCCCGACGATTGCATATAATATACATCTACCGATTGAGTGGGGTTGGCAGACACAAATGAAGTTGTCCCTCCTATAGACAGGTTAATAGACCATTCTTTCACATGGCTTGTCATCATGTCTATGGAATTTACATTGGAAGCACCTACAATGCCATCGGCATGAGGTCTGAGTTTTTTTCTAGGGTCATAAGTCAACCGCAGTGTGTCTGGAAGAAGGTGGTATAACATCCCAGAATGAGCATATATCAAGTCTAACTGTTGGGCTCTAAATATCACCTCTTCCTCAATGGTAACCCTGAAAGTAGCAACACCCTTCGAGATAGGAGTGTGCAAAGACTTAAGGAACCATTCTAAAAGAAAGATCAGGGATATAGGGGTCTTAATCAACCTCTTTCGTCTACACCACTCCTAGATATGGTTCGAGATATGAGTGGCGGTATACTGGCGTAAAGTAGACAAAAATTATAGGCCAACATTGTAATGAATGGAAAATTGGAATTGGTTGAGGAAAACCTTCACCAACTGACTAAAAGTCCCATATACTCCCCTAGGTAGCTCAATGTACCATTTCATAGGAACTCCGATGAGGGTGTGTTGAAATAATCTTAATCAAATAGAATCGTCATTAAGGGAATTCGATGAGCACAAAAGGTGAACGATAGTGACGTGATCACCAATATCCTCTCCATTATCACCCTCAAGCATTGGGATGTACGATGGGAGCTTGGTGGGGAAGGGGGGCCATGTAGGATCATGAATCATAGGGTCATTCATTAACTTATACAAGTCTGACAGATCAAGCATGGCAAGAAAATGGAGGTGGGGTTGTGACATTTGGCCCCAAGCTCCTTGGAAATATTATGCTTGAGGAACTACAGGCCATCCAGGGTTCTGGTAAGCACCATGGCCCTATCCAACATTATAAATCCCTTCTCCGGGTTGATTCATAGAAGGTTGTTTGGGCATCATTCTAGCTGGAATATTCTATTGAGGGTTATAGAAATCCCCCCTAGCCATATTAGATCTGGGTTGGGGGTTTCCCAAAGCGTGAAACTAACCTCCTCTAGTTGGGAACCTAGAGGATAGAGGCGGATTCGTCATGCCAAATGTATTGGTCAGAATATACACCGAGGAGGTGGGGTTGTAGGACAGAACTTGAGCCAAATATTGTCCGCTAGGTTTACTATTCCACATAGAAGTAGGAGGATTGGACTCAAGGTTAAAAGCAGGAAAGCCTCCAATATTAGGAGTCGTTTGAGGGATTTGAGATGCACAAAATGAAAAATGGAGTATAAGGAGGTGGGGTTCCCCCAAGCCCAATACTAGCATTAAAGCCAACAACTAGGATGGAGTTCGAAAACTATGAAGTAAATTTGGGCATACCATAAGAAAAGGGACTAGAAGCCATAGGGATGGACTAAACATTGTAGCCCGATGAGTGGCCAAGAGACCCAAAAGGGTTCAAGGGGGTAGCTTGAGAATTCACTATAAGCTGGGCCATAGTAATGATAGGTGCCTCTGACACTACAACCATGGAGGTTGTAGGAGTCAAAGGGGTGCCATTAACTATAGTAGGTATGGGAGTCAAAGGGTTCCCAGTATTATGAAGACTAGGTTCAGTAATAATCTTTGTAGAATCACAAGTCTGAATAGTGGAAGTGTGTGTACCATGCCTAATTAATCTATGCCTTTTAGAAGGAAAAGAATCAAAATTCAGTGGTAACTATAAAAAGCGACAAGACCGATGAGGAGGTTGGTCCGAATCCACGATGACTTAAGACTCTAAAGATCCCCATATACGAATAGATCCCCAGAAATATCTCTGATGCTAGGAAGGTATCGGGGGGATATCCCTTCAACCGGATTCGTGCAACCTTGTGATTAACTCCAGTGTGAGCGAAGCCTCTTAATCTTACCAATTATAAAATGGATTTATCCAGTCCCCGACTCAGACACATATGTTGATTTAATTTCCTTGGAGAATTTTACTCACAAAATAATATCCCAAGGCACTAAATCCTAGGCTATTTTGTGCACCTTAGAAAATAAAATTGTGACTAATCAATTTTAAATTATAGTGTTAATTTTAATGGCCGTGATTACTCAAAAATGTATGGTAGTGAAACTCATGGTGTTATGACTCTGCAAGAAAAGTAAATATGAAGATAATGCAAAGTCCTAACTTTAACTTTCAATGAATGATATGCTTCTAAAAACCAATGCAATTTTCAAATTCAACTCTGCAATTCTGAAGTAAAATGAAATCTTTCACTATATGCACTAAGCTAATGAAAAAGACTCCAAAAGACAAAAATGCCAAGCAACGCAAAATGCCCATTTTTTTGTATTTTCAATATAACAAATCTGAAAATGCATGGACTAGAAGACAACTGGATATATAACCCTACTGTGTATGAAAAGAGATAAATCAAGCAGGATACCAAGCAACAAAACACCCAGCCTAGTGTACACGGACAATAAAAAATGAAAAGATGGTGAGAAAGAATCTGCCCAGAAATTCAACCAAAAGAGGGTTTCCTGTCATCCCACAAGCACTCAATAGGCAATACAGAGACTCAATAAGACTCAACAAACATCATATCCCACCCAAAAACCATCAAATCAAGAAAATAGGTACAAAAAAATGGTGTATGCGACTGTTCAGGAAAACAAAGTGTATATATGCATCTTACAGTGAGATAGCCAGTGTATATACGTGACTATCAAGACAAAAGGAACAAATATGCTTCAAAACAAGTCCAGGCAAGGAAGAAAGGCTGAAAACTCAGACCCAGAGTGAACATGAACTGTTAATAAATGATACGACAAGAAGCACAATAGAAATATGAGAAATCTAAGGATAAAAGTACTCCAAACCCCAAGATACTACACAAATCCTAATGTGTGAATATATGTCTTGCTGTCGAACACAAAGGAAACCACCCAATCAATGACCAATGATGAAATGTCAACTGTTGGGTTCAATGTTACCTTCCAATGATGAATGTTGGGCTAGGGTGCATGATAGGACTTACAATATCATGTGATTCTTAGACAAACAGAGGGTATGGCCAACATGCAAAGTCAAGAGTTCCGAGGAGTGGCCGACAAAGGTTTAAATAATTCCTTTGAACAAGAGAATTAGATATATGGAGGAATCCAACATCATAGACCAATGATGAAACCATGAGATGCAGGATACATCAATGAAATTCTCTATGGCGTCTGAAAGAGGAACCAGTCGGTCGAGAAGACTCTGTAACAAGCTCAACTTCCTAAGGACATGTTAATCCCAAAATTATGATGGTGAATGGACTCATTATCTTTTTTCTCTATTCAAAGATGACACAACTGCTGCGAACATAAGATAATACTCCCTTCCCACCCATATTTTTTTTTTCATAGATGAATGAATGCTATGATATAGAGGAGGAAACGAGTGTCGTAATTAAGAAAAAATAGTTCCAACAGTGGAACGTGCCTATGATCAATGCAAGTAAATGGATGCAGGAGATGGACACTCGAGGGAATGCTCCCTCCTAGGTATAGGGAGTCAAATTGTGAAGGATATAAACAAGTCTCTTCTTGGTTGAGGATGCAAAACTGCCGAGGAAAACAATTTATAATGCAAAGTGAGAACCGACTATAGGCTTAATACTGCAAGCAAGGGCATGAGATGCAATCACAACTTAACATCTAAAAAGTCCCTTTTTATTTCTTTTAGTCCACTTGGTGTGAAAAAGGGATAAAATTATGCCAAATAGACATCTTTTTAAAACCAATTTACAAGTCCAATTTAACGAGTGTGAAAGGGACAAATCACTCGACAATTTTTTCACTTTTTAAAGACGAGTTGGAAAAGAGCTTAAATAAAACTCGTTTGGGAGTCCTCGGGGTATGAAGCATCATGTTTATGAGTGAGAAATGAGGCTCAACATAAAGTCATGTATTAGCTATGAGTGACTCCCGGTCCTATGGAAAAAATCTCTGCATGGACACCAAGTGAAGTATGGGATCTAACTAGGGTACTCATGTTGAGTAAGTCTCTACCACTTGCCAATGACACAACTTATAGAAGATGGAAGGTTTTGTGTCACAACAACTAGGTTCATACCTAAGTCATAAAGAGAAAATTATAGGATAATGCGAAAATGCATAACAGAGTGGGTACCTATCCTATATGATGGGTAATAAAAATACCTGCCTGTGGTGACGAATGACCAACATAACACTGAAATCTACAAGAATCCCAAGTTAAAACTGAAAAAACCAACTCGATCCACCTTTGTATTTGTCCATTAGGTGAAAAAATGTCTTAAAACTGTAGAAAGTGGGTAAAAATAATTTATAAATAGTAACAAAATAAAAAAACACTATACCATTTTGATTTTTTACCCAACTAGTGCAAATTGGACCAAAATACAGTCGAGGTTCAAACGATGATTGCGGGAGCATCAGGCAACTAAATCACAAACCATCTAGATCAGGTAATTCTTGTTCTCTTCCTCTTCAATTTCAATGGATTAAATTTTTGAATTAAGTTTTAAATTTTTAGTTATTGAGTGCGCAAAATGTGATTTTCGTTGTACGTGGGTTGTATTCAATCAGGTCGCATATACGATGAGGTATACTCTCCTGTGTAAACTACAGGGGACATATATCAATCCCTGGCAGGATGGTTCTTAAATGGAGAGAGAGAGAGAGCATGAGGAGGTCAATGCTACTGTAGATCGAGGTCCAGGGGCCCAAATGGCCTTAAAGGGATGCATATTATACAAATTTTGGACTCTCAAAGGAATGAGATCCCAAGTGAGGTTGCTCAAGATGCTTGTGGGTTACATGGAACCTAGAGTGAGAGCTTCAATATCGATGGGCAACCATTGAGAATTTAAGTAGAGGCCATTTAACTTTTGACTGGTCTATCATGTTGGGGAGAGGTTGTAAACCTCAAATCACGGGGAGTAGGGAGAGGAATGAAAAATAAGAGTATATAGACACCCACTATGTAGCAGGGAATCCTAAGGTGGGGAGTCAACTCCCTATCTGGGAAATAAACAATATCAGTCTAAATATTATTGTGCTCGTATTGACCAGGATCATAGGTTCAACCACGTTGCAGCAGGCATCGAGGCCACTCATGTTCTATGCAGTGTAGTGTATGAGACTTACAATATATGAATGATGTACCTCACTAATGGCAAATATGAAGAGCCATTTGACAGAGTGTAAACAAGGAAGTAAGAGAAATTTTGGGTTTGCCTCTATCCTATGCAGTTTCTTTTTTGAGCATGTTCCAGGTTTGGGACCTAGAGTCGCGATTCTTACTAGAGAATCTCGTGATTGAGACATGGTACGGTGGACCGAGGTAATGAGGTAGTAGGGGGGACGTAGGGTGCCGATACCCTACAACAAATATTTATTCTACTGGTGGCAGTGACAGGTCATTTCCCTAGATGATTATCCCTATGCAGGGATAGACTTCCGAGGAGATCCGAACATGGCACTTCCACCAGGGTCCACCTACAGTGACATAGGTATGTCAAATGTTTTTAAATATTTCATTTTTTGTTTTTTGTTTTTGTATAATAGAACATAAATATTTTTGGATGGTGCTTAAGTATTAATTGGACACTTTGTGTAACACAGACGTGGGTCTACGATTACCTGAGGGGTTTCCTTGAAATCAATGGAGGAACCAAGGAGATGAGGCAGCGAGAGGAGAAGAAGAGAGAGATTTAAAAAACGTGCAGGGCAACCTGTTGCATTTGACTCACAAGATTCCCATGGTTTAGGTGGAGGACATTTATGAAGCCATGCAAAATATAGGTAGTTGGTGTACCCAGAGCATGGGTGTGACTCTTTCGGCGTCTCGCAAATGCCATATTTTGTTACCATGACACACATTTGGTTCCATAGGTGTAGATGTCATGGATATTGTAGTACCAACAATATATGTGTATTGAGGGTATTCACCCCAATTTTGTACTATAAACACCATATTTTTTGAAGTATATAAAAAGGATCTTCGACTTTACTTATATTTTACAATGTGTAAATTGATGAGATGGTTTTATTTACTTTAGTTATGTGACAAATTCCAATCTAAAACGAAATTAGCATAATCATCTGATACATGATTAGAACTCCTAGGAATATGATAATATGTAATAAAATCAAACTTTTGTTCTAAAATACGTACCCATAGGAATCGACGGATTAAAGTAGGATCACACACGTGGTAACTTACATTCAACTGACATAATACTAAATGGAATCTAGGCTAACTTCTAAAGAATGAATACCATGTGAGATAACATCGTGCAAAATTTCTATAACAATCTATATTCGACCACATTGTTCGTTGATGCAGGAGCATCGTCTGCAGCAAGCAAGCATGGAGGCAGAAGACAGCTGGAATGAACACCATCACATTTTGGCACATGTCAAAAATGTTTTGAAAGTTTGGATGTGCAGATATTAATGAAATAGTTAAGGAGGTGTACTTCCATATTGTAACATATCTTGAGTGAGATGCTCTCATCTATAAGAGGTAGAGGCATTTATGCATAGTTAATGAAAGTAGGTAGATTTAAATTCTAGATTAGACAATGTTAGGAGTTGGAGGGAAAACGACTATAGACACCCTCATTCTTTGTATCATTGTATCAGTCAGAGATTGTAGAAGTAAGCACATTAGCATAGAGAGAAGCAGAGAGCTGTGGAGAAGAGCCCATGTACAGAAGTTCTGAAATTAATATATGAAGCTTTGATTCAGACTCATGGTGTTATAATGCTTTCTGTGTATACATGCTGAATGTTATGCTTATGGTTGTTTTTCTCTTTCTGTTGTGCATTTTCTGTTATGCTATGTATGTATGATTTCATGTTAAGTGTTTGAAGTCTGAGAGAGTAAGGGAATGAGTTTCAATTGTTTCTCTTCCTGAGTGAGATAATTTCCTGCAAGGAGTGAAGTGGAAGTGTCCGCAAGGAGTGCATTGACAGGTGTTCAGAGCTTATCTATGAAAAGCTCAGGAGGGATACTGTTGTTCTCAATTCCACAGAAGCCATGCAAGGTGTGTGCAGGCTGGTCGAGACCTTAGAACTTATGAACTAAGGCTAAGAGATCAAAGGACTACTGCCACAGAGGGAGTTGCATAGAGTCAAGAGATTCAAATACTCAAAGGTATTTGAAGGATTGCCGCAAGGAGTGCATGTAGGAGTCTTCTTGAAGACTTGAGTTCACGAAGAAAGCTCAGAAGGGTTAGGGCCTTGGAATTATTCAAGAGGAAGCAAGAAGCACAAGTATTTCTTAAAGAGGTTAATTCCCAGAGGAGGATCACATGTTTTCTTTGAGTCAAAGGTTCTTTGAAGAGAGATTGAATAGTCGGAATTCTTCGAGGAAAACTCCTGAAATAGCGGGGACCGTAGGATCAAGGAAAGTTGTAGGGGAGTTAAGTGTTGGATAGATCTATTCTCCAAAAGGTAGAACCGACGTGGACCATCGATCATGATCTGTCTAGGCCATTAAATCATTTAGGGAATTCAAATTTTGGGAGTCCGAAGTGTAAGCCAAAATCCTTGGCTGGTCAAGTTCTTGAAACGCGAAAGGAGGTTTCGTGTGCGAAGTCAAAGTGTGATAGTTCAGGAATTTGGAACTTTAGAGTTAGGGGTTTCAGAAGTCCCGAGGGTGAGTGACGGGACTTAGCAGGGAGGAAATTCCAAAATCAGAAGTTGCAACAGAGTTATTGTCGGGATTTTGGGAATCAGGTTTTCGGCATTCCCGTGGACAAGGAGCAGAACGCTCCACATCAGAAATACCAAAATTGCGAAACGAGAAGGAAATTTGGGGAAGTGCGTTTCAAAATTTTGGCAAATCGCGGTTCAGGAATTCGGGGGTCATAGTGACACAAGGTTAGGGTCGAGAGTTTCGAACTCCTGATACCCAAAAACCCGAAATAGAGGGGGCTATCGAAAAGTGGTTCAAGTTCTGAAACTTGGAAAAGGTGACAGGTGGCAGGAGAACCACAACCATTAATTTTTTCTTGGAAGTGGAACACTAGTGTTTCAGGATTTGGCATATCGGGAACCCTGTGGACAAAGGGACGAGACATAGTGCTAAGGAAATCCTGAAATCACGAAGAGTAAAAATCCGAAATCAGTGTTTAGAAGGGTCCAACTTTTAGTATTTCGGGTTTCGGAGGTCGAAGAGGTAAGGCGCTTGACCATGGGATTCGTGAAATCGTGAAATTCGATATCCCGAAAGGAAAAGAGAATATTCCTAATGTCAGTTGGGTGTTGATTGAGGAGTTCATGCTGGTGAATAATCACATGGTAAAACTCAGGAGGACCTGTGAATTATACTCGGAGTGCGTGAGTAAATAATTCCCTGAGAGGAATTAAAAGAGTCAGTCAGACTCTTAGGGCTGAAGTTGAAAGATCTTGTGCAGACTCTGGTCTGAGGGTTTGGGGTCTGCACCATTCGTGGATGGGCCTAGGAATACACCACTTGAAGACACCAGTAGACCCTCGGGTGAGTAAACCACCCAAGCGATAGAAGCCAAGTTCCGTGTATGACGACTGGGTCTGTCTGTGAATCATAGGTAGACCGAAGACTCCGTTGACATATTTCAACCAAGTGGAAAATCGATAAGCAACCCAAAAAAAGAAAGGAAAAAAATACATACACTAAATTACATAAGTATACCAAGATTTCCACACGAGCTTGGGGATCAAGCGTAATATATTTTCACGTAGATCCCATTTCTGGGCTCAACCAACCTATTCACTTCATAATATTCTAACTCATAGGCTCCTTTTTCTAGAACACATTGCAGGATATAAGGACCGTGCCACATGGGTTTAAAATTTCCTGACCCTAGTGGCTCTTTGGCATGATCATACAAGAGGACAAAGTCACCCTCAATGTACAATCGAGGATAGATAGACTTATCATACTAGACCTTGACACATATTTTGTTCACCTTGATAGCCATAGAGTCATCTCGACGCTACTCATCGAGACTCTCTAGGTGTATAAGGCATCACTCGAGATCAGTAGTGTCAGGTACGAGCACGACTGCCAACTTAAGAGAAGGGATTTCACATTCAATAGGTAAAATCGAATCCACACCATGTACTAACTGGAAAGGGGAAAATCCAGTGGTAGTATTGATTGAGGTTTGGTATGCCCAGAGTGCAGGATATATCATGATATGCCAGTCGGATTTACTCTGACTGACAGTTTTTTGCAAAATGGTCTTGAGAGACTTGTTGACAACCTCTACTTGTCCATTTTCCTAGGGGTAATAAGGAGAAGAATGACCATGTCTAAACCTAATCTTAGCTGCTAGTTCTTCCATCATCATGTTCTGAAAGTGACTTCCATGATCAGTGACAATCTCACTCAGGATACCGAACTGGGTGATAATATGACTGAATATGAAGAAGGCGATAGTCTTCCCATCAAATTTAACCGTAGGCATGGACTTGACCCAATTAGTAAAGTAGTCGACGACCACGATAATGTGCTGATGCCCCCCAACTAAAGTTGGGTTGCAATATATGAAGTCAACCCTCCACTTGGTGAAGGGACCGATGGTAATGACTGGGTGAAGAGGGGTTGGCTGCGAGCGCATTTTCTGAGTGAACATGTGGAAGGGGTGACACTTCTTAACCACTTGAATATAATCTTTAAAGATGGTAGGCCGGAACTAATTGGCTTGCAATTTTTTTTTGGCTATCGCAAGCCCAGATAGATGACCACCATATGACCCACTATGGTAATCATTCAGGATAGGCTTGACATCTCTGTGAGTTAAACAATGACGCAAGATATTTTCTATTCCTTGGCAATAAAAACTGTCATCGACGATAGTATATTTCTTAGCTTGGTATCTTACATGTCGTCGGTCATCTTGTGAGTGATGCTGAGGGAACTTCAAGGTTTGAATATAGAGAATGATATCTCCATACTGGGTGTTAGATGATGCAATAAGAAAAATGTGTTCGTCCGCAAATGAATCAACATGGATAACATCCTCATCTAATCGTGGAAAATCAGATATTAAATCCATGAAGACTAGGGATTTCTTGGATTTTGTAGAAGCGAAATCGAAATCAAACTCTTGTAAGATGAAAATCCATTTATTATATTTCCCCCCTATGATACACTTGGTAAGGATGTATTGAAATGGACTAACATTGACAATCACCATAGTCTTGCAAAGTAGTATGTAACGATGAAAACAATGGACCGCGTGGACGGAAGCCGAAGCTATCTTTTCTATGTGAGAATAATTAAGTTCATTACCGACTAAAGTCTGACTAAGATAGTAGATGATGTTCTCATGAAGCTCATCAACATCCTGAACCAGAACCATACCAATCGTATCCTCAAATGTGACGATATAAAACAAGTAATCTCTATTGTAGTAAGGAGGATTCAGTAGAGGCATCGACACCAAGTCTTTCCTCAAAGCATCGAAGGACTCTTGGGCTCGCTCATCCTAGATAAAAGGGGTGTCCTTCAAGAGACGCATGAAACCCTTAGTTATATTAGCATAATTCACTATAAATCGACGAATAAAGTTAGATTTCCCCTGTAAAACCTGAAGTTGTCTAATCGTGTGTGGGGAAGGCAATTGAAGTATTACCTCAACCTTTAATGGATCTACCATGATCCCAGTCTTGGAAACTAGAAAACCCAAAAGACAACCAAACTTAATGCAAAAGATGCACTTGTGAGGTTTCAATTGGGTTCTATAGTAACACCATCTTTCAATAACAAACCAAAGGTGTATAGCATGATCCTCTCTCTTGCGAGAGTGAGTAGCAATATCATCAAGGTAAGCTTCAACTATGTGCTTAAGATCGTGAAAAGAGAAATTCATGGCATGTTGAAAGGTTTCTCCGACGTTTTTAAGGCTAAAAGGCATTTTTCGGTATGCAAAAGTACCACAGGGACAAATAAATTCTGTCTTGTGTTGATCCTTAGGTTTGATTTGGATTTGTTTATATCTTCAAATTATGTCCATAAAATAAAATACTTCTCTTCCTGCACACTCGTCAAGGATCTGATCGATGAAAGGTGTCCGGAAGTTGTCTTTTGGGCAGGCCTTGTTCAGGTCATGAAAGTCCATACATACACATATGGTTCCTTGCTTCTTATCTACAGGAATGGGGTTGGATACCCATTTAGTCAAGGGAACCAGGTATATGAAGCTAGCATTAAGTAGCTTCTCCACCTCAGCCTTAATAGCAGGGGCCTTCCGGGGATTTACAACTCTAAGACGTTGTCGAACAAGTTTAGCATCTAAATAAGTTTTAATCTCATGTTCGACAATACGAGGGTCGATTCCTGGCATCTCTTCATATGACCAAGAAAATACATCTTGATATTCCTTAAAGAGTTTAGTGTAGATCAAGATTTATTCTGGCGAACAATCCGCACCGATATTTACATTTCCAACCTTACTAGGGGTATGAGAGATGTCAATCGTGATGGTAGGAGAAATACTCTCCATGTTTCCTTTGGAATAAATGCTGTGCATATTAGGTGGAACTACAGTGTGGCCGACTATCTCACTCAAAGTAGATTGAAAGTCATATTGTTCGATTCTTTCAAGATCTGGGAGAAAATAAGAGCGGTGATGCATATCATCCCAAGGTTTGTCAGAACCATTCATGGCTTCGATGATAGCTTCATCCGAAGGAAAAGTCCCATTGAGGCAATCATGTGAACAAGACAACAAAGTGGCCCACACGGGCATAAGAATGGGATCCTCCTAATCTATCTACGAGGTAATAGGATCGGGATCGGCGGAAGAGTCAAGAACAACTTGATACACAATCTCCACTTTTGATAGTGGCATGTCCATTCCAACATGCAACTTAACTTCACAAGACGAATTCAGGGAAGGTAGGGTCCACAGATCACTAAAATAAGAAGTGCAGAAAGGAATGGACCTCCCTGTCGAGACAAGCCTACTGGACATGGCATAAACATGATGGCTCAATGTCGAGAAGTTGAAAGTACCCATAAGGGAAGTATAAATTTTGACACTGATATTCTCAGTTGCCGGCTGAGAATTTTCGATCACAGGGATCGAAAATCCAATAGATGTGTTAGGACTAGATCACACAAAGGATAATTGATCGATCATCATGATCTTCCCTTCATGAGGATAACATAGAGTACACAATACAGATGATACTATGACGATCATGGATTAAGTCCAATTATGTCCTAGCAACAAGTTATAATCAAGAGGTGCATCAACTACCTCTACTTCCATCTCTATCGTCTTCCCACCTAACTGGACTGGAAAGGCAGGGAGAATACCGTGAGGGTGAAAGGAATTACTGTCAAAAGTAGTCAACATGTTAGATGACTTGGAAAGAGTCAAAGAACAAAGAGCTTTCCAACAGATCGGGGACATCAAACATGTAGCAACGACTTCATCAACAACCAAACATTTGATGGTATACTTTGAGTACTCCACATGGATTTGGAAAGGCACATGGTAAGTAAAGCGAGGCTTAACATTTGTGATGTCAAACTTGATAAATTTTGAGCCATTGGGTTCTAGATATGCTAAAGCTGAGAGTAAGACATTCCTTTGTGAAGGACACGTCTGGAGTACCTCCAAACTTGACATAGCACAAGGGGTTTGACCCAGGTCCTCAACAATAGAGTAAATCTAGGTGACTCTAGAATTTGGATTGTGGGTAGAGCTCTTGAGTGCTCCTTTCAGAATACAATCCAGTGGCTCTGGTTTCTCAATCTGTAAATTCATCTTTGGAGGAGGAGGAGGAGATTCTAGACCAGGAATAGCTTGTGAAGAGATATAATCTTGAGATCGAGTGGCTACATGAAATATTTCATCGACCATATTGATACATAATGGTCACCATCTTGCAAAGATGGGTTTTGACTCCCACCAGCTTTATTTTCGGCATTTGAGGAGATCGAGGCTAGGTGTTGATTATATGGGAATGTATTTGTTAGCATGTCCTGCGGTAGAGATAAAAGCCTCGCAGATTCTGCAAGTTTGGGGGATAAATGGGTAATGTGATCATATGTGAAAATCTTATAGGGAAAATTCACCTTACGTATTTCTCGTTTTCCCTCTCCAACATTATCATTCTTGTTTTCATTATTACCATTTTCCTTGGTTTTATTACTATTTTTCCCACCCTTATGAGTATTACGTCCTTTATTCTTATTCGCTCTAGGTTGTTGATTACCATTTGGGTTGGCCAACAATTGCATAGAATGTACATCCGCCAACTGAGTGGGGTTGGAAGATGTTGGGGCTCAGAAATGTCCTATTTTCATTCACCTTTCCCTTCATTATGCTTTACATTCCATCGCCCCATTAACCTTTCATGATATCATTTTCATAAATACATTTGGGTTTCACCTTATTATTTTCCACGTTATTCATTTTAGTATAAAAGGGAATTTGTGATTAAATGTTAGAAAATTGACATGTTTTCATATATATCTCAAAATTGTGTGAGCTTTGTAATGTGTAGGAATATGAGAAGGATTAATTCAAAAATGACTTCTCGAATACTTCCTCCACCATTTCAAGATTTGAGGAGATAATTCAAGCCCATTCCAAGGAGAAGATCATGGAGATTTGGTTGGAATATCTTATCCATGATGTATGAGAAATATGTGTGAGGATTTGAAGGGATCATATTTTGTAATAATGGAAAATAGTTGAGAGAATAGTGGATATGTAATTATGTGATGGTTATCTTATCTTCAAGGTTCTCATGTATAAAAGAGAGTGCTCTCTCTTCATGAGTGAGTAGTAATCATTTAGGAGTAATTAGGATGAGAAATTAGAGTGGTCATTAATGGTAGTCATTAGGATTTGGAAGAGAAAGGGATTCTTAGCTTTGATTCATAGTCTTGGTTTCCAAGTGTTCATTATTCTTTTATGAAGATTTATTTGATTATTGTAATATAAGATTGCTTCATTGGTGAAAGATCTTATATGTTGTTGTGCCATTCAATTCTTCACATGTTGTATTTTATTTTCCTTCATGTATTTCTCCATTCCTAGATTAATTTAATTTCCACAATTTCCCATTCCTAGATTATTTTCATTTACGCAATTTCCCATTCCTAAATTAATTTCATTTACGCAATTTCATTTCAGTCGTGTGTTTAAATTTCCTGCAATATATAAATGATTCAATTTCAGTCGTAGATTAAACATTAGATTAGATTAGTCCCGCTTCAATATTGCATATACTTTGCGTGTGCTTCGTCAGTTTACGAACCCCAGGTTGACAAATTAGATAGTTGGGCAATTACTAGAATGCAAGTAATTCCACATTAGTTCGACCCAATGTAACTACTGTCATTGCCTTGTTATGATTGTTGTTACCTTTACATGAAGTGTCATTCACCCAATGTAACGAATGATATTACAGGTGTTGCATCTCTGGAGGATGGGTATTGAAAACGAAAGGGAAGAACCTACATAGGAAAAAAATAAAATGCTTGTGCCAGTGCCTACCTTCGGTTGATGCATAGAGGTTGTTTTTAGGACATCTTTAGAGCCCAACATTTTGGTTCCATTTTTGGGGAAACACGATGGATTGAGGTATTATTTTATTTTTCATTTAAATTCATGCAAGTGTGATATAGACGTGTTGGTAAGGGGTCATAGAAGATCATGAGAGGAGACTCCTCATGTTCTCCCTACCAACTAGGTAAAAGTAGTTTCAATTTCTGCAAATTTCAATTTATGCAAGAGTGTTTTATTCATGCAAGTGTGATCTAGACATGTTGGTAAGGGGTCATAGAATCTCATGAGAGGAGACTCCTCATGATCTCCCTACCAACTAGGTAAAAGTAATTTCAATTTATGCAAATTTCAATTTTCGCAAAAGTAGTTTCAATTTCTGCAAGAGTGTTTAGATTATGAAAGTGTGATATACATGTTTTAGTTCTAAGGGTCACAAAAGATCGTGAGAGGAGACTCCTCACTGTCCCTACCAACTATCAAGAGCATTTAATTTATGCAACTGTGAAGAGTAATTGTTCTATGTTTTAGCAAGATTGTTTTTATTTAAGATTTTTCATTCTGATTTGGGTGTTGTAAGAATCCTCTTTTAACATGGTTTAACAATGAATGTCAACTTGGAACTACTCACTCAGATCCTGGAAGATGTCAGTATTTCCTCTTCCCATGAAGAGGAGATCTTGACAGATATCAAAGATTAAAATACTCCTCTAGAAAGAATTGAATATCCAACATCTGAAGACTCTTATGCATCCGATGAAAAAAAATTGATTGAAAGGAGATCGAGGAAGATGAAGAGGAGTCACAACATGATCTAAGCATGGAAAAATGCACCTACGAAAGCCTGATCGAACGATGGTTTCAAGCGAGTACTAGGTTAGATCCATTTAGTTTTTCTTTTTATTTTTTTAATTCACAGTTTCAACAACTAATTTCACATGTTCATACATATTTCCAGTTATCATTTACGAAATTGAAAGACAACATATTATTATTATTGTTGCGTGCATGGCTACATTGGCTATTTGACTACACATAACTAATCTCTCATTTTTAATTAGCGTAGTGTAGGTAGGATTTTTTTTTTAAAGTTTTTTATTTGTTAGAATAAGTATGCTCTCCTCCGCGCTTCATGCGATTGTGAAGATTAGAAAGTAGCATGATTGATTGATTTCCGGAAGATTAATCAATTGACGATGAAATTTTTTCCTAATCTGTTTTTCAGCTATAGTTATTTCCATTTGCTCATAAATTTGTAATAAGTTTGAGAAATCATTTTTTTTTTTATTTTTTTAAGATAAATACATAAATAAAAATTTGCGCATGCTTATGTCTGCAAATCAAAATAATAAAAAAGTTAGTACACTAGAAAAAAATATATAAATGAATAAGGTCTACAATTCATACAAGATAAGAGTTGCACAAAAACTCCAAGCTGAAACATCAGTTGAAACAATGTCATGACCACACTCTTCTCATTTTAACCTTCGACCTGGTTTATTTTTGGTTTGAGTGGAAACAACGCCATGTTTTTTCCTTCGTCCCTTATCGTGTAGATGCTTGGAGATAAATTTGTAATAAACAAAATATCATATGCGCAAAAACTACCACATCAACTCGATCAAACAAATAAACAACTTGCAAGATGCCAACTCTGGACTATGTCTTCATTGGCTTGTCACAAATACTCTGTTGTGTAGAGGTGTTACTAGCGTACAAACAGTGGAATACCGACCTCCCAATAATAAAAGTTGTTCACACACAATGTTCCTTTTGACGCTATACCAACAGCTGGGAGAAATGCCTTTGCTTTCTCATTTGCCTCATGAATTTAACCTAGAGATGTTTGTGGAATCAAATCATCCCCACCAAGTGGGTCGCATTAAATTTTATTGTTTTAGAAAAGTGAGAAATTGGTAGAGTCTGCTTGTGTATATACGACATTGAATATCAAACTTCGATTATCCATTTTTTCATATTCAACTGAACAATGAAATTTTGGTTATTCGATTTGATTGATTTGCAGAAATATTTAACAGTGATTGGTGATCTTATTTCCAAACCGTTAACCTCCATGTCAGGTTTGTCGCACTCCCCAAAATTGAAAAAGATATGCTACCCGTAAATATTGAGTGTGTTTCTAACATAATGCAGGGATTGCGATTGGAAATGGGGTTACGAGTCTACCATGACGGCACGAGAGTTTTCAACGCCAGGTTGATTGGGATCTGATCCTAACATTCGCCAAAATAAATCAGAGGACGAATTACTCAGCAATGACTAGTGCGATGATATGATGGAAGATTCCAAGGTCTACGATATGAAAAAAGTTCATCTCCTCAACAAAGCTTCAACAAGTGATGTGTAATTTGGGATTCATTCAGGGGGAAGAGTTGGCGAACTGCAAGAGGATGTGCATATGATTCCGACTCCAATGGGATTTTTGACTTCTCAAAATTTAAAAACATGATATACATGCACCTCCTGCTGATCTTCAAAAGACCTAGATTCTTTAATACCATAGCTGATAGAAGTAAAGAGGACAAGCAGATATGAGGTGTTTTCAAGCGTCTGATTGTTTGGGACACGTTTGTTGTGGATCTAGTATACGAGCTCGTTGTATTCTTTGAAAACAGATGTCAATTCTCCCTTGAAATCCTGGAATCCATGATTAAGAAAATAAGTGGAAGCAGGATGGCTATAAGGCTGTCCCCTATCACATACCACAAGGGCGCCTTCACGAGTAGCGGGGGGATTCAATAAAGACACCGCCATTGCTGCAATTCGAAGTGACAACGTAGACATGATACCCTTCGATTGACTATTTATACTTAGGGTTTTTGGCTAGTGCAAGTGTTGAATGACATAGATGGTTTCCATTTATGCTAATAGATATAATGTATAGTCTCCCATACTGAATTCTAGTATAGTAGTCCAATATCCAAAGATGTAAGATCAACAAAAATGCTTTAATGATGAACCTTGGGATGTATTAGTCAATATTTTGATGAGCATGAGGCATCTTCCATATGCAATGAATTCTGTTCTTTTAGTAATGGCACTCGGTTGGCCCGATCGCCCTAGGCGCTTTTCCCTGCAACTTAAGCTCAACAAGTATGCTAGCTCCACAAATTGAAGGAAAGAGGGCGATTGTTGCTCTCAGAATCTCGATTGCTTTGACCCTTGATGCATGTATAGAAAACCATTGATTTATTTTGTTTTATGATGAAAAATAATTATTTTTCTTTTATTTGTTTGTTTTAAAACAATTATAATAACAAAAAAACAAATTGTTTGTTTTATTATAAAAAATTGTTTCAAAAGAATTTAATTTTATTTCTTTTATTGTAAAAATGTATATAAAAAAATAAAAATAATATATATATATATATATATATATATATATATATATATATATATATATATATATATATATATATATATATAAGGTAAAAAAATAAAAAATAAAAAAATCATAAAAGATAAAAACAAATTATAAAAATAAAAGCAACAAAAACAAATAAAATTGCAAATGGAATTTTTTATAAATTCCTGAACACAATATGGAAACATGTTTTTGCGATTTTATACTAAGTAAGCAATCAATGATGAAACAAGCGCGTGCACAATGAACACAACAAGAGGTATAAAAACACATTTTATTTTTACTTTGTCCCATTTGTACTTCTTTCTGCATGCTATGTTTTTCTTCGAATATCTCAGAAGTTTTCATGCAGGATTTGTACTAAGTTTTTTTTTCAGGTGCATGGCCAATCGCATCTTGCTACTGAAGTGATTTTCAAGAAACACATTTTTTTTGAAAAAACATGCCTTATTGACTGCTTGAAGGAGCTTATTCTCATTCTACACATCATGGCATTTGTTGTTACACAAAGACCATTCATCAAACCATTTTGCATCATGAATTTTTTCTTCCTAGTTCTCCTTCAAAGAAGATTTTTCATCCCTGTGTTGAAGCCCATCTTCCATTGAATTATCCTTCATGACTTTGCACATGCCTATATTTCTGAGTCACATACATCTCTTAATCTTTTTTAGTTCAGTTTGCCTTGTCAATAAATGATGCAGACCCCCGACCCTCGGGGCAAGATCTGCGCAGGATCGTTCTAACTATTCCCCTGAGTCAATTTGACTCTTCGATTCCTCCACAGGGAATCCCACACACAACAATGTTTTTCACAGGTCCTTATAGGTATGCCCATGTGATTAAACACAAGGAATCAACCCAAATCTCTTGACCAACAATATGATCACGCCCTTTGCAGAATCAGGACTTCAGGTTTCGCGATATCGCGATTCCCGATATCGGGTTTTTGGCCCTTGAATCCGCCAAAACCCAAAATATCAACGAGGGTTGATTCCTTCAATGCGTCGCACACATGCTACCTACCAACCACTAGTTTCGACTTCTAGGACTTCGAGCGAACAATCTACAACCGTTCCTCTTCCCTTATAGTTTCCCAAACTCCATACTTCTGGAGTTTCGAAATGGCCCACCTTTTTGGCGTTTCTCTCTCTCACTCTCTCTTCACGATTTCGGGAGTCGCGGTGATCGTGTGAATCTACCCCTCGAGTCTTGAAACCCTGATGCTCGATCGGTGCCCACGCTGTCATCCCTTAACTTTTCAGAAATTCCTCCTTTCCCTCTTCGGGATTCCGCGAACCAGGGGTCTGAGACTCTCGATTCCAAGTCACTGCTTCCTCGATCTCCCAAAATCCAGAAAGTTGAAATACCAAAATTCCATGCCTAAGATACTTCACATTCCGTGACTTTGGAGTTTTCAGTGCAAAGAGACTTGGCTCTCTATCGTCAAGATTTCTGGTATGCCGAACCCCGAATTACTGAAATTCTGAAATTCCACTACTGATAATCCCTTCCATGAATTGGGAGTTGAGTGACCAAGGTTTTGTTTTGGCCTGGACTCTGGACTTACGGGTCTCGAATTTTTGAAATGATCTGACAGCTCGACGATCATGATCAACGGTCAACGTTGAATCTTGAATCCAACGTAGTGGGTTCATCCAATCCTTATCCACTCTGCAACTCCTTTGAATCCTACGGTCCTCGTGACTTCGCAAGTTCTCCATGGAGAATCTCGATCATTCGAATTCTTCCTCAAGAATCTCTATGAAATGAGCCAATGTTCTTTCGCTGGAACTTAAGCTTTTGCTCGATGATTTAGCTCCCTGTATTCCTTTGAATACTTCAAAGGTACCGACTCTCCTGAGCTTTACTTGCAAACTCAAGCCTCGAAAGGATTCCTGCACACACTCTTTGCGGTAATCTCTCAAATACTTATGTGTATTTGATTCTTCAACTCTGTGCACTCTCGACAACAATAGTTCTTCACTCTTCAACCTTAGTTGATAAGTTTAAGGGCTCGACTAGCGTGCACACACCTTACATGACTTCTGTGCTTCACCTGCACTTCTGCTGGAATGAGAGCAATGATATCCCTCCTGAGATTTCTGAGATAAAACTCAGAACCCTTCGTCAACGCACACCTTGCGGACGTTTCACTGCACTCCTTGCAGGAACTCTCTCAAGAAGAGAAACAATTGAAACTCATTCTCTTTCTCTCTCAGACTTCATACATTCAACATGAAATCATACATTCCACATAACATAACAACAAATGCATAACAAAGAGAATAAAACAATTGTAAGCATACTATTCAACAGATGTAAACAATAAGCATCATAACACCATGAAATTTGAGTCAAAGCTTCATATATTAACTCAAGCTCCTGTACATGTGTTCTTCTTTACAACTCTCTTCTATAGCTCTCGAGCTTATCAAAATCTGAATGATAATAAAAAACTACAATAATACAAGAGTGAGGGTATCTATGTTCAGTTTCCCTCCTATCTCCTAAAACTGTCTAATCTGTTAATTCAAACCTACCTACTTTCATTAAATGGGCTTAAATGCCTTTTACATTGACAGGTGAGAGAAAATCGCTCACGATCCGTTTACAATAGCTAGATATAAATGCAAGTATGCCTCCTAGCTATTACATTAATATTCGTTTCTTTAAACTTTCAAAACATTTCAAAACGTGCAAAATGTGTGTTGCGCTTTCCAGCTGTCTTCTGCCTTCATGCTCACTTGGCTGGCTGCTTATGATGCTCCTGCATCATACTCCCTTGCTTAAATTTTTTTATGAACTCCTGTTCATGAGCTCTTGCACGGTCTATCCATGCTTCTGAATTTCTGCTTCATTCTCCCAACTGGCATCTTCAACTGGGTGTCCCTTCCATTTGATCAAGTATTCAAAATACTCTTTTCTCCTGGTCTTCCTACTAATCCTCTTGTCAATTATGCTTTCCATCTATGGATTTTTAGCTACAGGCATCTGTTTGGTCCACTGAACTTCTTTCTATTCTTCCTCTGCTCCTACTCCTTCAGCTTTGTAAGGGTACAAATATGCAACATTGAATATCGACGAGATTCCGATCCCATCAGGTAATTCAATCTCATATGCGTTGGCCCCAAATTTCTTCACGACATTGCATGGTCCAATATTTTTCATCCTTAGTTTGTTATATGTTCCTCTTGGGAACCTTTCCTTCCTCAGATGTGCAAGAATCAGATCACCAACTTCAAATTGAAGTTCTCACCTGTGTTGATCTGCTCTGCGCTTGTTTTCTTGTCTTGAACTCCGCAGTCTCTCTTTGACTTAGCTGTGAAGCTCCTTCATTGCTTCTACAAAGTCCTATGCACTAACACTTTTGTATTCAACTTGTTTTGTATCTTTCAATTCAGAGACTCCCCTTGGCTACATTCCATATACAATCTGGAATGGACTCTGCCCTGTGCTTCTGTTGAGTGAATCATTATAAGAAAATTATGCCTGTGGCATAATGTGATCCCATCCCACTGACTGTGGTGTTCAGTCACTAAGCTCCTCAGCAAATCTCCCAAGCTTCTGTTCACAACTTCTGTCTGCCCATCCGTTTGAGGATGATACGTTGAGCTAAAAGACAAACTTGTCCCCAACTTCTTCCACAAAATCCTCTAGAAATGTCACACGAACTTGGTATCCCAATCAAAAACAATACTCCTTGGCAAGCCATGAAGTCTGATGACTTCCTTTAAAAACAGGTTCGGAATGTGAGTTGCGTCATTGGTTTTCTGGCATGGTATGAAATGTGTCATATTTGAAAATCTGTCAACTACCACAAAGATTGAGTCATATCCTCTGTGTGTTCTTGGCAGTCCCAATATGAAATCCATGCTCACTGCATCCCACAACCTCTCAGGTATGGGTAATGGATGGTATAACCCTGTGTTCTGCCTTTTTCCTTTTGTGTGCTGACAAATTCTGCATACGTCCAAAAATTTCTTAACATCTATCCTCATCCCTGGCCAAAAATATGAACCATTCAACTTTGAGAACGTCTTATCATGACTGAATTGTCCGACCAATCCTCCACTATGTTTTTCCTTCAGTAGGTTCTCCCTCATGGAGCATTTTGGAATACATAGCTGATTTCCCCTGAACAATAATCAATCCTGGATCATATACTCGGTCCACTGGCTTCTATCCCTGAGAATTGGATTCTCATATGCCTCATACGCTTCCTTAAAATCTAGGTCATCCTTGTACATTTCCTTGAGGTTATCAAAACCTAAAGTGTTGACTTTGAATTCCTGCATAAGCAAACATTTCCTGCTCAAAGCATCAACAACTTTGTTAGCAGTTCCATAAATATGCTTAATTACAAAGTAAAATTCTGCATGAATTCAACCCATTTAACATGCTTTTGGTTCAACTTCTCCTGTTGAGTCATGAATTGTAAAGCATGATTATCGCTGTACACAACAAACTCTTTAGGAACCAAATAATGTCTCCATTTCTTCAACGCTTGTATGACTGCATAGAATTCTTTGTCATATGTTGAGTACTTGATCTTTGCTTCATTCAGGTTTTCACTGAAGTATGCGATCGGCCTATCGTCTTGGCTCAAGACCACTCCAATTGCAAATCCACTCGCGTCACACTTGACCTGGAATGTCTTATCAAAATCCGGCAAAACTAGAATTGGATGCTCAATGATCTTTTTCTTCAGCAGATTGAAACTCTTCTCTGCTTCCTCTGTCCAGTGAAAAGATTTGTGTTTTTTCTTCACCATATCCATCATCGGTGTGCTAATTCCACTGAAATTTTGAATGAATTTCCTGTATAAACTTGCCAAACCATGGAAGCTTCGAACTTCAAACACACTCTTCGGTGATGGGCAATTCCTAATTGCATCTACCTTTTCTGGATCCATCTTCAGCTCATTTGCAGAGATAACAAAACCCAAGTAAATGAGTTATGTCCTCATAAATGATGATTTCTTCATATTTTTCAGCAATTTATCCTGCTGTAATCTCCTCATCACTGCAGCTAAATGCTTTAAGTGTTCTTCTTCTGTTTTTCTGAAAATTAATATATCATCAAGATATACAATGACAAATTTCCCAATGAAATCCTTCAGGACTTCATTCATCAATCTCATGAAAGTACTGGGCACATTCTTTAAGCCAAATGGCATAACAAGCCATTCATATAGCCCTTCATTCGTCTTGAATGTTGTCTTCCATTCATCACCTTCTCTCATGTGAATTTGATGATATCCACTTTTCAAATCAATCTTTGAAAAAAACTTTGCTCCGCTCAAGAAATCCATCAAGTCATCCATCCTTGGTAATTGAAATCTGTATCTGATGGTAATCTTATTGATTGCCCTTGAGTCTGTAAACATTCTCCAGCCTCTATCTTTCTTTGGGTTGAGCACTATTGGAAAAGTGCATGGACTCAAGCTCTCTCAAATCAATCCTTTGTCCATTAAGTCCTGGACCTGCCTCTTAACTTCTTCATTCTCCTGTGGTGTCAACCGATATGATTCTTTGTTCAGTAAACTAGCTCCAGGTATAAGATCAATGTGATGAATTATATTTCTAATAGGTGGCAACGAACAAGGTAGTTCATCCACTACTATATCAACGAACCCTTCCAGCAACTCCTAGATTTCTTCTGGTAAATCATCTATCCTTGTACTGGTCAAAACAATTATGGGCTTCCTGACCATAATAAATTGTGTGCCTTCCTTCTTCTTAACCTCCTTAAGAAGTTCCTTCCCACTCATGAGAAGTACAATGTTGCTCATCTCTGTTTTCACCTCTTTATCCTTAATCGATAGCAACATGTGAGTCCTCCCATTCTTCTCCAGGGTGTACGTGCTCTTTCTCCCATCATGAATCACATTTCTGTCATATTTTCACGGTCTACCCAGCAATAGATGACAAACATCCATGGGAATGACATCACATAATATTTCATCCTTATATCCCCCTATTTTAAATTCAACTAAACACTGTTTAGTGACATTTACCTGATGTCCTTTTTGTAGCCATGAAACTTTATATGGGCTTGGATGTACAACAGTCTCCAGCTCCATATTTTCTACCATCTCTGTAGATATGAGATCGTTTGTGCTACTTCTGTCCACTATGACTTTGCATACCCTGTCTTTGGTCTTGCAAGTAGTCCAAAACAAATTGTTTCTTTGGGTTGGGTTCTCTGCCTCCTTTTCTAGATTTAAGAGAACTTTCCTCATCATCAAGGATCTTCTGCCCTCAACATCTTTTGCCTCAACATTTCATCCTTGAGCTTCGACAATGTGATTTTTACCACCATCTTTCTTCCTATCTGGACACTCATAGGATTTATGTCCGATCTTTCCATAGACAAAGAATTTCACTTCGCCACCTCTTCCTCTTCCTCTTCCTCTAGCTAGAGGAAACATATTTCTATCAACATACTATCCTCTCTGCGAGATTCCACCTCTTTCAGGTTGAGTTTGAGGTTTCTTCCCCTCTTCTTTAGATTTCTAAGTCCTGTCTTGGGCAATTGTTCTGCCTCTGGCTTGACTTCTACCTCGACCTCTTTGACCTTGCTTTTGAATCAACTTCTCTTCAGCTTTCAGATCTATCTAATAAGAATCTTCCACATTTAGGATGGTCATCATGCTCATCTCATCTTGAATGTCATATCGCAGACCATTCATATACCTGGAAACTTTTTCATCATCTCTTTCCCGATGACCCACCCTGATGTTTATCTTGTAGAATTCTTGAATGTATTATTTCACTGACATCAGCTTCTGTCTCAAATTCTGCATCCTTCAAAACAGAGTGATTTGATAATCCTTGGGTATAAACTTGGCTTTCATCTTCGCAACCATTCTATCCCAGCTTTTGATTTTCTGCTTTCCCTTACAGCGTCTGTCAGTGTGCAGTTCATCCCACCATAGTGCTGCATGCCCTTTAAGTCTAGTGACGACATGTTTGACCTTCTTATCTTCCTCGACATCCTCATAGTCGAAGTATTTGTCTAGATATCTAATCCAGTCTAGAATCTCTTCAACATCCAGGTTTCCCTCATACATGGTAATCTCCATCTTTTCTCTTGCACCTATCCTAGAAACAACCCTGAATAGGCGTTCATCTGCAACATCTTTGACTGTGACTTCTTCTCCTTCATTTGCAGCTTCATTTTCACTTTCAACCTCATTGATATCCCTAGCGTCAACTGTGCACCTCTGTGCTATCTCCATGGCATCAATCCTGGCACGTAACTCTCACATTTCCCTTTACACTGCTGGATCAGGCGTTGGCTTGTCTCTTCTTCTCGACGGCATGGTTGTAAAATGTTCCCCTATTCTTTGCTACAGAAAATAAAGAATTGTTCTGTTACTCTGATACCACAACTGATGCGTATCAGAGTACTCTTCTTCCTCCTACTTCCTCTGTCTACAATATACAAACAGAGTCAAGGTCTGATACCACAACTAATGCAGACCCCTGACCCTCGGGCCAAGATCCGCACAAGATCGTTCTAAATCTGCCCCTGAGTCAATTTGACTCTTCGATTCCTCCACAGGGAATCCCACACACACAACAATGTTTTCCATAGGTCCTTATAGGTATTCCCACATGATTAAACACAAGGCATCAACCCAAATATCTTGACCAACAATATGATCATGCCCTTTGCTGAATCAGGACTTCGGGTTTCGCGATATCGCGATTCCCGTTGTAGAGTTTTTCATCCCTTCAATTTTCCAAAACCCAAAATATCAATGAGGGTTGACTCCTTCAATGCGTCGCACGCATGCCACCTTCCAACCAATAGTTTCATCTTCCGAGACTTCGAGAAAACAACCCACAACCGTTCCTCTTCTCTTATAGTTTCCCGAACTCCGTAATTTCGGAGTTCTGAAATGGCCCACCTTTTTGGAGTTTCTCTCTCTCTCTCTCTTCACAATTTCGGGAGTCGCGATGATCATGCGACTCTACCCCTTGAGTCCCAAAACCTCGACGCCCGATCAGTTCCCACGCTATCGTCCCTCGACTTTTTGGAAATTCCTCCTTTCCCTCTTCGGGATTCCGCGAACCGGGAGTCTGAGACTCTCGATTCCAAGTCACTGCTTCCTCGATCTACTGAACTCTGAAAAGCCGAAATACCAAAATTCCATGCCTAAGATACTTCACATTCTGTGACTTTAGAGTTTTCATTGCAAAGCACCCCGACTCTTTGTCATCTAGATTTCCGGTATGCCGAATCCCGAATTACCAAAATTCTGAAATTCCACTGCTGATAATCCCTTCCGTGAACCGAGAGTTGAGTGACCAAGTTTTTTTTTGTCTTTCACTCTGGACTTACAGGTCCCGAATTTTCAAAATGATCTGAAGACTTAATGATCACGATCAACGATCGACGTTGAATCTTGAAACCAACGTAATGGGTTCATCCAATCCCTATCCACCCTGCAACTCCTCTGGATCCTACGGTCCTCGTGACTTCATGAGTTCTCCACGGAGAATCTTGAACGTTCAAATTCTTCCTCAAGAATCTCTATGAAATGAGCCAATGTTCTTTTGCTAGAACTTAACCTTCTACGCAATGATTCAACTCCTTGTATTCCTTTGAATACTTCTAAGGCACCGACTCTACTGAGATTTACTTGCAAACTCAAGCCTCGAAAGGACTCCTGCATGCACTCTTTGCAGAAATCTCTCAAATACTTCTGTGTATTTGATTCTTCGACTCTGTGCACTCTCGGAAACAACAATCCTTCACTCTTCAAACTTAGTTGATAAGTTTAAGGCCTCGACTAGCCTGCACATGCCTTAAACAACTTCTGTGCTTCACCTGCACTTTTTCTGGAATGAGAACAATGGTATCCCTCTTGAGATTTCTGAGATAAAGCTCAGAACCCTTCATCAACACACACCTTGGGGACGTTTCACTGCACTCCTTACAGGAACTCTCTCAAGAAGAGAAACAATTGAAACTCATTCTCTTTCTCTCTCAGACTTCATACATTCAACATGAAATCATAAATTCCACATAGCATAACAACAAATTCATAACATAGAGAATAAAACAACTGTAAGCATACTATTAAGAAAATGTAAACAATAAGCATCATAACACCATGAAATTTGAGTCAAACCTTCAGATATTAACTCAAGCTCCTATACATGGGTTCTTCTTTACAACTCTCTACTACAACTCTCCAGCTTATGAAAATCTGAATGATAATAAAAAACTACAATAATACAAGAGTGAGGGTGTCTATATTTGTTTTCCCTCCTATCTCCTAAAACTGTCTAATCTGTTAATTCAAACCTACCTACTTTCATTAATTGGTATTAAATGCCTTTTACATTGACAGATGAGAGGAAATTTCTCACGATCCATTTACAATAGCTAGATATAAATGCAAGTACACCTCCTAGCTATTACATTAATATTTGCTCCTTTAAACTTTCAAAACATTTCAAAACGTGCAAAATGTGTGCTGCGCTTTCCATTTTTCTTCTGTCTTCATGCTGGCTTGGCTGGCTTCTTATGATGCTCCTGCATCAATAAAACTATCCAAATCCATTTCCATGACTCTATTGCCTAGCCCTCAACACTGTTTCTACTGAGATATTTTCATTTATAGTCCTACCAATATTTTTACAAACTCGCATTGACTGATGTGGGATTCCTTAAGGCCCACCTTTCAACAAGTCTTGCCCCATTGACCTCAACACCTTATCTGGGATATAGACAAGAGTCCATTTTGAGTACCTAGAGGCTTTCATGCCTTAATGGCAAGTTCTCTCGCTGAAAATCATGGGAATACATCAATGTACCTTGATCGCCAGATTTCACAAGTGGCTTTACATCAACTCATTCATTCGCACTTCAAAAGATGTACTCAAGTACCTTGACACTCATTGACATCAATGGTGAGTTTGCTTGGCATTGGTTAATGACATTCATCAATGGCCAATAATACAATGACTTCTCTTCATGCTCGACATCGACACATCCATTCACATGATTAGAATTGTACCATCGGGTTGTAGCAGGTGAAGACTATACACTTTTTCCTAACTTCCTTAGCAGTTACAACAACATGACTTCAACTATCTGTGAGTACTATAGTTCCACTTTTGTACTTCCTCTTTTCCATGATTCATTCAGCAATAGTTCATATTCCTCCACTTCACATTCTATAATCCAGTAGACAACAATCCTAGCTACAGAAGCAGTCACTTTTCACATGACCCTGCAACAGTGACATCTTCCATGCTCCAACATCCGCATCAACCATATTACCATTGCATAGTTCATCAACATTTTGGGTAAGTGGAGGTATGTTATTTTCTAAACTTAGTTCATGTAATTCCTCAACTTCTAGCAATGAGTATTTTGGAAAATTCCCTCACCAAGTTCCCTTTCCTTTTCACTTCTATGACTTATGCCATGTTGCATGAGGACATGCAACGAGTTCAGTTGGGGGGTAGGGGTCTTTATTCACTATCATCAATCCATTCTTCCACTACCATCATTCCATTTTTCGTCTCATTTACCATTTATGAACATTTATTTTCCAACGATACTATGTTGCGCTTTGCTTTGTAAGCATTGATATACATATTGGGATGATTCACAAATACAAAAAGAAGGGGCTTTCTTATACTCAATGATGTTTCCTTATGCACATTGATAGCATATATTTTCTAGTAAGAATATGGGCAAATTATTATTATAACAACAAGAGAACAAATAACGAAATGAATGTTGTTAACACAAGAACCAACATTCTTTATATTCATGGTTGTCACACAAGAACCAACCATAAGAAAATGTCAGCTATTACTCATGTAAACCCCATCCTGGAAACATTCATTATCATCACTCAAAGTTGAAGTCAAGATGCCAAAATATGTTGATAATATCCATGCATGGTTTCATGAGGACATGCAACAAGTTAAGTTGGGGGGTATGTTGGGGCTCAGAAATGCCCTATTTTCATCCACCTTTCCCTTCATTATTATTCACATTTCATCGCCCCATTAACCTTTCATGATATAATTTTCATAAATACATTTGGGTTTCACCTTATTATTTTCCACTTTATTCATTTTAGTATTAAAAGGGAATTTGTGATTAAATGTTAGAAAATTGACATGTTTTCATATATATCTCAAAATTGTGTGAGATTTGTAATGTGTAGTAATATGAGAAGGATTAATTCAAAAAGGACTTCTCGAATACTTCCTCCACCATTTCAATATTTGAGGAGATAATTCAAGCCCATTCCAAGGAGAATATCATGGAGATTTGGTTGGAATATCTTATCCAATATGTATGAGAAATATGTGTGAGGATTTGAAGGGATCATATTTTGTAATAATGGAAAATAGTTGAGAGAATAATGGATCTGTAATTATGAGATGGCTATCTTATCTTCAAGGCTCTCATGTATAAAAGAGAGTGTTCTCTCTTCATGAGGGAGTAGTAATCATTGAGGAGTAATCAGGATGATAAATTAGAGTGGTCATTAATGGTAGTCATTAGGATTTGGAAGAGAAAGAGATTCTTAGCTTTGATTCATAGTCTTGGTTTCCATGTGTTCATTATTCTTTTATGAATATTGATTTGATTATTGTAATATAAGATTGCTTCATTGGTGAGAGAGCTCATATGTTGTTGTGCCATTCAACTCTTCACATGCTGTGTTTTATTTTCCTTCATGTAGTTCTCCATTCCTAGATTAATTTCATTTCCACAATTTCCCATTCCTAGATTAATTTCATTTACGCAATTTCCCATTCCTAGATTAATTTCATTTACGCAATTTCATTTCAGTCGCGTGTTTCAATTTCTTGCATTAGATTAATGATTCAATTTCAGTCGTATCTTAAACATTAGATTAGATTAGTCTCGCTTCAATCTTGCATATACTTTGCATGTGCTTCATCCGTTTACGAACCCCGGGTTGACAAATTAGATAGTTGGACAAATACTACAATGCAAGTAATTCCACATTAGTTCGATCCAATGTAATGACTGCCACTCCCTTGTTATGA
>ML785945.1:130106-141035 GCA_009831015.1 Picea engelmannii
AAGTCAAGGTATAGTGAATTGATCCTTTTATCTTTGTATTTACATATGAATAATGGGGTTTATGATTGGGATGATGGTAAGAAGTAGGAGACTTTAGTTCATTTCTGCATGCATTACATAACCCTTAATGCTAGTTCGTAGAGGGATTTCCCACCCACAACAGAATTGGTGACGATACTGGATAAATCTCTAGGGTTTTTGGGGATACTTTTTGGGTGTTTTAAAATTGGTTTTATTACCCTTTTTCTGAGTTTCTGCAAGAGTCTGAGCTAGTAGGGATTCTGGTCTTCCATACTGGTACTTCCTGTTTTCTTCGCTTGACTATTTTTTCTTTTCTAGGAAGCTACAAAGGCATACATGTCCTGTAGAAGGCATGTACACATATACACGTGTCCTGACTTCACACAATCCTCGTACATATGCTAGCTGCTGAAGGATCAATAGTGTGTCTGAGTCCATATTTTTTTTTAAAGAGAGGCAGTCATCCTCTTCCCTATCAGAAGTGATCCTTCTCAGGGGTTTTCTGGATCTAGTTCTGTTCTCTGTTGTTGCAGTCTGTAGCCTAGGTATAACCTCAGATTATCTTTTGTTTGACAAGGTTTCCTTGCATTTTTTTCTATCAAAGTAAGTTTCTGTGTCTTCAAGGGATTATGGTTCTCAATACCAGTACTCCCTGCCAGTGCTTGATTGTTTGTTTTTCGATTTTTTGAGGAGTTTCAAAGGTGCACGCAGCCTGGATGCATGCACATGCACCCTAACCTTGAAAAACCCACGTACATACATTGGTTGTTGAACTTTCAATAGCGTGCCTATGTTGAGATTTTTTTTTTTAAGGAAGAGACAATCATCCTCTTCCCTATCAAAAGTCATACTTCTTAGGGGTTTTCTTGACCTAGTCCTAGTCTCTATTATAGCAGTTTGTAGCTTGGGTTTGATATTAGTTTTTCTTATCTTTTCAAAATATTTCTTGTGTTTCCTATCTTTTTAAACTTATTTTTAGCTAGAAATTTTAATCGTACATTCATCAGTTTCTTTTAGAAGCTTTTGTTACCTCTGCTTTGATTGGAAGAAAATATAATTTTTTTTTTAGCTTCTTAGGTCTCTTTTTTTATTGGCATATGCTTTGCACTGTTATTTGAAAAATAAAAAGAAATTAGCATAGTGTTGTGTTTTCTTCTAATTTTAAAATCATTTCAAAAGAAAATAAGAAAGATAATTGTTCTTTGCTAGTGTTCTTATCATTTCTTTTTTCTGCAAGAGTCTTAACAACATCAGTTTCACTACCAAACCTTTTGAGTAAATCAAGCCTTAAAAAGAATGCTAATTAAAAATAACTAGACTTTTATGTTTGTAGGGTCCATCAACTAGTTTAGGGTTAGGGCCTTGAATTAAGATGGAGAGGAAACTCTTCAAGGCCATTAAATCAAACATTGGAGTCTGTGCTAGGGAGTGTAGAAGTCCAGTAACTTGGAAATTATCTGGGACCCCACTCTAATACAGGGGATAAACACGAGGTCCTATGCAGAAAGGTAGCAGAGATAACCCCTCCAAATCCAGACCAAGTGTATTGAGGAACACATATAGAGGACTTGTCTTGGGATTCTGTTGATCACATTTTCCACGGAGCTTCATGGGTATTGAATCCATTCAAGGTCCTCAGTCGTCTTCCAAAACACTTGCTTTTGATACCCTTGATAGGTTTCGAGCTTGATACCCTGCTCATTGCAGTCCACTCGACTATCAACTGTACCCTCCTGGTGATTGTTCACGAGCTGGAAACCTAGTTGCCTTTATTTTAGGGACTTGCATAGGTGACCATGGGGGTATACCATAGTACCTAGGGCAGACATCGGGCCACACTTTGTAGAGTATACCTAGAGGGTGCTTCCTTATTAGAGTTGCACTTGCATCAGTAAGTTTCTTTAGTGTTGACCGGTGTAACTGTTCTTCCTACTAGTTAATCATTTGCTTGATTTTCCTTTAGGAATTTGTTTAGTGTGTGCTCTGTGATCCCTCGTTTTCCATAGTGAGTTAGTCAGTTATTTATTTGGGTCTCTGACCTAGGGTGGTAGACTTCCCACTCCATCGTTTGTGAGGACTTTTTGGTGTTCCTCTTAGAAATGTAGAGCTGCCTCTGTATAGGCGTTGTTTCTATAACACTGGTTTGCCAGAGTCAGTGTGTGAGACTTTTACGGACTTGAATGATCCCACAATGGAGAACCTGTGCATAAGATATTCATGGATAAATTTCTTGATGATACCAACCAAGAAACCCCTTTGCAAGGGGATTGTTGTGATTTTCCTTTCTTCAGAAACATTGGTGTCCCTTTGATGGTCACTTTGTACATTCTTGGGTTGAATGTGGGATTACCGGTTTGGTTGGGTACCACTCCAAATGTCCCAAATGATCTTGACGCTTCCCAGTTAAGCAATTTATTTCATGAGAATAATGTTGATGTTCCTTCATCAACAAAGTATTCTCCTCCTCCTTATCCCACCTCTAGTGAAAGTACAGTTACTAGTAATCAGAAGTCTAAACGAAATAGAAAGAGGAAGAATAGGAAGAAGAAGTCACCAACCTCTACGAATCATGTTGGAGATAGGTTGTCAACCTCTGCAATTCATGTTGAGGACCAACACCCAGCCTCTGCAAGTCATGCTAGGGGCAAGTACCCTCCCTCTGCAATTTATGCTGGGGGAAAATGTCCAGTCACTATTAGCCATACTGGTAATAGGTTTGTATCCTCTGCGAGTCATGTTATCAACCCAACACCAACCTTTGCAAGTCATGTTGGAGATGTGCAACCAACCACTGCTAGTCATGTTGGGGGCATTGATTCTATTTAGAAACCTAGATGGATAAGACGTAGGCCTAATTTCCCCTATAATATTTGCAAGGGAGATCACCTTACTCATATGTGCCCTAGCATTCCAGAGGTACAAAGATTGTTTTCCTTGTCTGCAAGCTCTTTTAATTCTGAGTCTTATGAGGTTTCCTCTCAGCCTATTCAACCCTTGGTTGAGAAAGTGGTCATGTCAATGCAGTCATCAGCTGATCACACTACACTTTTGGGGGTTGAGGTGCCTTTAGACCATGTAGTATCTCAACCTATTCAACCATTGGTTGCAAAAGTGGTCATGCCAATGCAGTCATCGACTGATGCCACTCCTCTTTTGGGGGGTGAGGTGCCTTTAGACCATGTAGTCTCTCAGCCCATTCAACCATTGGTTGATAAAGTGGTCATGTCAATGTAGTCATTGGATGATCCCACTCCTCTTTTGGGGGGTGAGGTGTATTTAGACCATGTAGTCTCTCATCCTATTCAACCATTGGTTGAGAAAGCGGTCATGTCGATGTAGTCTTCGGCTGATCCCACTCTTCTCTTAGAGAGTGATGTGTCTACCGACTATGTTTTTATCATTTTAAGTTCAGTACTTTCAAAACAAGGGGGCATTCTGATCATTCTGAGTACACCCCCTCCAAGCCCTAGGATGGTTTCCTTTGATTAGAATGACCTTGTCGAGCCTCATATTCCTGCTTCTACACCCTTTCAAATAAGGGTTGAAGTTATTTCAATTTTTTTTTATTGATGTATTGTGGTTGAAGGATCCTCTTGATCTAGGTGGATATCGATGGAAACCCACCTTTTCCAACTGGCTCAAAACAACTTTCTGGCAATTTTGGCAATTTACTATTTTTAGCAGGTTTTAACTTTCAGGGCCATTTTGAGGGCCTAAATGAAAGTTTTTCGAGATCAAGGTTCTCTATGATAGTTGAAGGAACAATTGAGCCTCCAAAATTAATCTCCTCTATGATACCTTTCCAACGGGATATCACACGCCTAAAATAGAGATCGTATGCAAACGTTACGACCCTGGGAAGTTGATGTACCAACTTACCCAAACTAGGCCCACATGACATTTGGCGCTTCATATCCTAGGGTTAGGTTTTTGGATATCTAGGGTTTTTGGAATTCTTTCTTATTGTAAAAAGGCCTTCAAAGACTCATTTTAACCATCTTCTTGCGAATGCAAGTAGCCCTCACATCTCTTCTCAGAGATAAGCTTCCACCATTCTATCGAGTCTTTCACTCTGTATTTTACAGTCTCTGTACATTTATTTCATTAATAGAAATCATGTATTACTGTATATCTATGTTTATGGTTGCATATCTGATATATTTATGTTATATTATTGAATATTTGTGATATCTCTATGCATTTCTTTATTATATCTCCGATCTCATTTCGTGCCAAAAATAATCCGGATCAGTGGTATCAGAGCAGGCTGCTCTTGATCGTTTTTTTTAGTGCATGTCCCCGACGAGGTCCGAGTATAGAAAGTTGGGTCTCGATCTTGTCTCTCTTAAATGCAATCACTCTTGCACACCCAATAAACCCTCAATGGCGAAATAAAAGAAAAATGATGGAGCAGATGATCCTATCAATCTATTTCTTGAGCAAGCTCTAACACGACAGAGGGACGAAATGATGGAGAAATTTTCCCACATCCTTCAACGCCTGCTGATAGAATCAGGTGCATCTTCATCAAGTGGCCTGATCAGGGGATCAAATTTTGCTCATTTTTCAAAGTGTTCAGAATGTGACGAAAACAGTGCCATTACATCTGTCTCGTCTTCCTGATTCCGGCGGTATATTTACTTTCGCAAACAGAGTCCGTATGGAGGAGATATCGTGATCTGTCTGCCAAGCCAAACAGGCAAAAAGTTGAAACGCTGACTGTACCTATTCGTACAGTCCGTACGGCCACGTGGCAGGGCCGTACCATCATGATGACATGGCAGGTGGGTGACGTGGTTCATTTTCATTGGACGGTTGTTGGCGAATGCGGTGTTGACGCGTGTCATTGGGTGGCCTATAATAGAAGGACACGTGGCCCAATCCAAGGCCGCCACATGTCGCTCGCTGGTTGGCTAAGGAGTTTATATGTAAAATATTAGAGGTCGTGGGGTTCGACCCCCAGACCTCTCCTCCACATATGACTTTACTATTTCCGCTAACTGTTATGCCGACCCGTGTTTCTTATTTCATAATCCAATGCACATATATTTAAAGTTACATTTTGTGTTATATGGAAAAGGGCGCGGGCCGGGGCTTAAGCCCGGACCCATGGTTTCATTACAATACATATGACCGGGCTCCGACTATTGGCACATGGCACGAATGCATATATGCATATACCAAAGTGTTGTGTTAATATATGGTGTGCGCATATATATATATATATATATGCCATGGTTTAACATTGTATTAATCCGCGCGGGGGTATAACATTGTATTATATATGTATTACATTTGTTATAAACAATGCGCATGCGGTTGTACTTTGCACGGGAGTTACACTGTCGGTTCCATGGTTTTAAAACCGACTTAACCACTTTTTAAAAGAACGCGGTCACATGTGCCCATGTGCCCAGGTGCCGAGGCGGTTAGGGGCTAGGTGCCCTTAACTGTCCTATGGTTTGTACCGGTGTGTGGTTGCGTATGGGACTTGGTTTTTCTGCTTTAAAGAGCGTGTGAGCCAGGTTTGAAGAACAAGGGGTGCGATTTGTAGAACCAAAGACAACAAAGTTGAAGGGGAAGACTTCAAGGAGGCTATCTTCTTCATTTTTCGACCGATTGAGGTGCCGAAAGAGCCCAGAAAGGGGTTTTGGGACGCTGCGGAGCCATTGGAGCAGTCGGTTTGTCATTTTGAGCATTGTAAGGAATTTTTTTGAGCACTTTGAGAAATTTAATAATAATGATCTATTGGAAGCTGGACCAGGAGATGTAGCCCGGAGTGGGGTGAACTCCTTTATCAAGTTGTTGTGTTTATGTGCTGATGTTCAATGTTTTATGCTGCTGTCTATGTGTAATTTTACATAAGTAATCCTTTATTATGTGTTGCAAATTGATCTGGTTGCTTTAAAAACACATAACATTTCACTTGCAATAATTATTCAAGTTTTTCAAGTCTTCTTTATTTTTAGATCATGGCCACTTTGGAGGCACCTCACCTTTCAAGGTACAAGTTAACTTTGATATTCCCGTATTTGAAGGACAGATAGATGCAAAATCCCTAGAGAAATGGTTAACTTTGTTAGAAGGTTATTTCTTTGTTCACAATTTTTTCGACAAAGAAAAGATCACCTTCGCACTCCTTAAAGCTCTACCTCATGTCAAACATTGGTGGGAAACTTACTGGGAGCAAATTTCCACAGAGGATTCTGGAATATATGGGGCCGATCCCACTTGGGATTTTTTTGTGGATGTAGTAAAGGAACAATATTACCCTATTGGCAACTATGAGGACCAGTACATGAGATGGACTACACTGTGGCAAGAGAGGGGACAAGTAGTTCTGGAGTTCACCAATACCTTCCATACCTTGTGCACCAAGATGGGTATCAAAGACTCCGAGCAACATTTGGTTCTGAAATACCGTGGGGCTCTACACAGATAAATCTAGACTGAAATGGATTTTTTGGACATCTCATCACTTGGTGCTGCTTATCGATATGCTGTTAAAATTAAGCAGAAATTTAAGCACTAGAACAAACGGGAGTTCAGGTCTGCAAATCCGCAACAACCAAAGTATGACAAAGACGGTCCTAAAAAACAGTTTCCCGAAAACTAGTCCAAGACACAGGAAAAGAAGGGTCATAGGAAGACAAAGAAGGACACTGGAAAATGGTGCGAGTTCCATAAAATCCCCTGGCACAACATCAATGAATGTCTCTCAAAACAATCATTAGTGGCCGAGATCAAAGACAAAGAGTTGAACCCTTATTCAGAATATGATTCTGAAAATAATGGTAAAGGACAGATCATTGACGCAGACCCACTGCTACTGTCGCTACTACAACAATTCAACCAGAAGAACCAACAGATCCTGAAGAGGGGGAGCACCTTTTTCATTCATAGATGTGGGTGAAGAGGACCCCGCTACATTTTATTGTTGATAGCAGAAGCCAGAATAACCTCATCTCAACAGAGGTTTTCAAATAGTTGGGATTGTCAACAACACCACACCCGTAGCCATACAAAATTGGGTGGCTTCACTAAGGACGAGATATCCATGTTAGCCAACAGTGTCGATTATCATATGGAATCCAACCCTTCAAGGATGAGGTATTATGTGATGTTTCCCCACTGGATGTCTGTGATGTGCTCTTGGGCCAACCATATATGTTGAGATGCCATGTTGTTTATGAGTCTCAACCCCGTAGTGTCATTGTTACTTTGGGGGGTCATCTCTACAGAATACCAGAGGTAGTTCTGACTATTGTTCCACCTAAAAAGTGTCGCAAGGTAGTATCTCATACTGCAAAATTCAGCTTCTTCACAATCTGTTTAAAAGGAGAACAAAAGGACACTGCAACCACTACAGCCTTGCCCCAAACACCTTCTATCCAACAGAAGCAGGTCGATAAGGTTGCAAAAAAGCGCAAAGATTCCTTTTTCACACCGTCCTCTCATGTATCTCAACTTGTTGAACAACCTCAACCTCAACAGGTTCGTGATAGACTTCCACAAACTGAGCAGCGCAACGTCTCCAGCAAGACAAGCAACTCACCAAGATTCAGATTCAACAAACGCTTTTCCTTCTCTCCCAGGAACTCAACGCAATGGAGACCATTGCTTCCTAAGGAGGGAGGATTGATCCAGGTGGATATCGGTGGCCACCCACCTTTTCCAACTGGCTTAAAACAACTTTCTGGCAATTTTGGCAGTTTATTATTTTTAGCAGGTTTTAACTTTTGGGGCCATTTTGAGGGCCTAAATGAAGGTTTTTCTAGATAGAGACTCTCAATGATAGATGAAGGAATAATTGATCCCCCAAAATGAATCTCCTCGATGATACCTTTCCAACAGTCTATCACACATCTAAAACAAAGATCGTATGCAAAAGTTACGACCCTGGGAAGTTGATGTACCAACTTACCCAAACGGGGCCCACATGACTTTTGGCGCTTCATCTCCTAGGGTTAGGTTTTTGGATGTATAGGGTTTTTGACATTCTTTCTTATTGTAAAAAGGCCTTCAGAGCCTCATTGTAACCATATTCTTGCGAATGCGAGTAGCCGTCACATCTCTTCTCAGAGATAAGCTGCCACCATTCTATCGAGTCTTTCACTCTGTATTATACAGTCTTTGTACATTTATTTCATTAATAGAAATCGTGTATTACTTTATATCTGTGTTTATGGTTGCATCTATGATATATTTATGTTATATTATTGAATATCTTCAATATCTATGTGGATTTATTTATTATATCTCCGATCTCATTTCATGCCGAAAATAATCCGGATCACCTCTGCAAGTATTTTATCCTCCTTGGTTTGGAAAGTCTTGGGATCTCCCGATCTTGTGTCTACTTCACATGAATTGTTGTCTTTTGACAGACATCCTAGTGAATATTTGGGGGTTCTTCCTTAGTTTCCTATCTCGTTAGGTGGGAATACTGTCCTTGTTGATGTTATAGTAGTGCAAGGCTTACTAGATTTTAATATGCTTCTCGGGCGTGATTATGCATATGCTATGAACACTGTAGTGTCTACGCTTTCTGGGTGATGCATTTCCCTCACAATGGAAGAATTGTCAATATCAACCAGATGGCATCTGATAATCACCATGCTAATTCAACGTTAGTTCAGACTACCCCTTTACATGTTCCTAATGTTCGTGTAGACTCTACCCTGCCACGGGTTAATTATATGGCACCTTATCCTTAGTGTTCAATTGCTTCTGAGAAGGAACCTGTACAACCATGTTTACCTTATTGAGACTTGGTCTCAACAATTGATCCATTGGTTTATCCAATGGGGGCATGGGATCCCTTGCTTCCCCCTCTTGGTCCAATTGATATTGAGTCTCCTTTTGAGTCAGATCTCGTTGTTTGTATATCCTCAAGCCCTCGTGCTTGTGATTCCTTGTTAATAGAATCTGCCAGTCTTGACCAGAGCCTCCATGGTCACATGGAATATGGTCAGTTAACTTCACCCTTTGGGACTGTCGACCCTTGTTTGCGTGATTTCTCAAATTTCAAATTGCCTTCAGATGAGGCTATCCTTGAAGCCATGACTATGGTTTTTACACCGTGGGAGGAATTACACTGTGGTTTGTGTTTTCTTCCCTCTTGGGAGACTTTCCAATTTGACTATCAAAGAGACTCTTGGTCGGAGCCTAGCAGTGGGCTCTACATGAACCAGTTTCATACATGAGTCGTAGCCCCCACATGTCTTCTTTTAAGCCCTTTTCAAACCCTCTAAAAATGAAAAGATTGCCAAGTGACCTTGTTGACCTTCATGCTCACTAAAATGAAATTTGAAGGCACGTCTGTTCGGCGGTAGTTTACCCATTTTTTGGTTTGGATGGTCAAATGTACAAACAAAGGTATACTCTAGGAGCTTCGGTTCCCTAGAAGAGTATTCTCATATATGATTTTAACCCTTTTTCAGGCTTGAGGGACTAAATTTACAAAAAAGGAACCCCCACGGAGTCCATAGTTAAGCTCTTTTCAGACTCCCTAAAATTGAAAAGATCGCTGAGTGACCTTATTCCTTCACACTCATTAAAATGGCCCAGAAGAACATTCCTGACAGAGTCCATAGTTAAGATTTTTTCAGACTCCTTAAAAATGAAAAAATTGCTGAGTGATCTTGTCTTTATCACACTTGTTAAAATGGTTCTGAATAGATGTCTGGTCAGTTCTAGTTTACCACTTTTTCGAATCGACTAAACTATCTTTGAAAAAGGCACCCCAGTGGAGTCTCCTTTTACGCTTTTTTCAGACTCTCTAAATATGAAAAATCGTCGAGCTTACCTTCTTTGGGCTCGTTAAACTTACATCGAAGGACGTTACCATTGTGTGTCTTACTAATCGCGTTTGCATACCTGCATCTTTGGCCTAATGCTGGCTCCATGTTGCTCTCGACTGAACCATATAAAGCATGCCTTATATGCAAGCCCTATAGTACTTTTCCTCTGCGTCTTGACACCTTGGCCCACGAAGGATTTTCCCGAGTGTCCTCTTCCTACATATGTCTCTTTTCTTTGAGCATCCATGTGTTCCTTGCACTTGGAACTAGTATGTCTGCAACACTCAATACTCCCTTGTAATGTAGAATTCTTTTATTCTTTTTCAAGATTTCCACAATTATTGAAAAAGAAAAAAAAATCAAATATACCCCAAAAAGAGGAAGGGAAAAGTATTTTCTTTTAGTTGGCAGCAAAATGATTCACCCTTGGAAAAAACACATCCTTTTTTTTGTTCGTCAAGCCCTGGGATTTAACACGACCTTAGGAAGTTGTTCTCGCTACATAGAGATGTGTCCTCTTCCATTTGGTTATTCTTCCAAACATATGGAGAGTTTGCAGTGCCTCCTGCATTGTGAGCTTATGTCAAAATATCATGCTGCATGAGTCTCATATTTTGTCATGCTATTGTCCAAGGGAAGTTATTACCAATCTTGAGCCGACTCTGTTGATTAAGGTTGGTTGTCATTGATGTCAACCCTTGAAGAAAGCCTCGTAGCACAAAGTTTTGGGTAATGGACCCAATATTTTTTGATGTAAATATGACTCATTATTTTTTTTTCATGGTTGATAAGAAGTAAATATGGATGAACTCCAAAGTGGTCCCCTTATGGTGAAAGTCCTCACGAGAAGATGCTTTGTGGAGTAAGAGAACCCATACTTAATTGTGGAATAATGAGATGAAGGAAAGTGAACTTGTCAGGAAAAATATCCTAGATGAATAGTGCTTGTCATGTAATTTCCGGTGGTATGTGGAACGTCACATAATTCCTCACGGTTAGAGAGTTATGGCCATGAGAAGTTGGAGACCCTAGGTTTGGGTAATGGAACCAAGTTTGTTTGATGGGTAATGGTATGAGTTATGATATATTTTTAGATAATACTATT
>ML785945.1:149818-163332 GCA_009831015.1 Picea engelmannii
CATGATTGGTACATACTTGGTACATGGTTGGATGCACTTTTTTATGGTACAGGTTGATTACAGGTTGGTGCATGGTTGATGCACTTGTTTATGGTACATGTTGATTACAGGTTGAGGTACAGGTTGATGCATGGTTGATGCATAGTTTGAATTTATTGGTACCGGTTTACAACAGTATATCTCACAGTGATAGTGTGAAAGTGGTTCCATCATTCTACTTCTACTTCAGGGTGGTAGGACAGGGCAAGGACAAGTGGTTGTAGCCACCTTCCTATTGTAGCCAGAGAACATTGGGGGTTGTAGCCTCCTTCTGGTTGTAGCCAGAGAATTGGGGAGTTTGAGCTTCCCTCAGGTTGTAGCCTGAGAAAATAGGGGCTTGGAGCCTCCTTCCAGTTGTAGCTGGAAAACAAAGGAAGTTGGTGCTTCCAATGAATGTAATTCTTCAAGACATATAAGAAAAAACATTCCGTGGTTTTCTCCCGATTTGGGTTTCCATGTAAAACACTGGTGTATTGTGTATGTGTGTGATTGTTTATTTCTTACTCCTCATTATTGGATAATAATTCTACATTGATATAACATTTGAAGAAAAAGGATTATAATTATGCTATTACTGATTCACCTCCCCTCTTAGTAATCCAACAGACCCCCTTTGCAGATTGTCTCTTACCCTCATTCCTGACTATCCCAAAAGCCCAATCAAGTCTTTGTTCGAATTCAATGAATACCTCATCTTGATCATCAAGATCCTCTAGTCCGTTCCTCACAAGCTGTTGAAGACCTCTAGGTAGTGCATTCATAAACACATATTACACTCCTACCCGAGTTATGAAGATTTTGAAGTTGTTGCTCGAGCTCTAAAGACCTCTTCTCCAGCCATCAGGCCTTATTAGCTTCTGGAAGATGGATACTATGCATGTATATATTTTTGATTTCAAAATGTAGATCTGCCTTGTATTGCTCACAGATACACTTTATATAGTTATATGACATGGATCTGTAGTATATTTGATTGGAAGCCATGATTTTATTTCATCTCGAGCATGAGTATGCCCGCCTCGGTGAGACAATTGTTATTTTGCAAATGGCACCTCCTGAATTCTGGTCTCTGTGCTCACTTGTTTGGTACGTTGGTGAAGATTGATAATGTATTTCGGCCATCAAATGCTCTTCTGACCTCACACATTAGGGGGTGTTTGTTATAACCCTAAATTGAACCAGACATTCTTACCTGGCATTAGGCCATCTCATTTTCCTTCTTTGCTAAGCCACTACTGAACAACTTCTTCAAAAACACCCTTTTTGAGGGAATATGCACCCTGCTCCACTACTGCACGCGTGTGTATGCTGGTTGACCCACTACAACTCGCGTATACCTAAAAATCATGAAAAATGGAAAGTTGCAGTCAGAACACACAGTTTTGGGTAAGTTAACTAAACCATTTGACCATGCATAGCTGGTCACTTGACCAAATACCTAGCCCTTTCTAGCCTATAAAAGAAGGGGTAGGGGTCCCATTTGGAAGGAGATAAAATAAGAGTAAAGAAACTCTACCCAATTTTGCATTCCCCTTGTCCCAGCCTTTTGCAACCATTGTGTGAAGATAAGCATATATGAAAGCAGTTGGAGTACATTTGAAGAGGATCCCAGGACTAGATTTGAGGAGCAGTGGATGCTCTCACTATTGTAAGGTATTCTTGTGAGATTAATAAAATAAGTACTTTTCCTGTCCCGCCATATGAGGTGTTTAATGTTTAATATTGATTATATTTTGATAGAATCTCTAACCCATTAGTTCATAGATCAAATGCATGCTTGGAGTTCTTTGTTTGTCTGTTTGTGAATGCAGGTCAACTTTGGGAGGAAACTTGCAGTCAAGGAGCAACTGAAAGTGAAAGGATCTACATCAAACACAGAAGTCAAGGTATAGTGAATTGATCCTTTTATATTTGTATTTACATATGAATAATGGGGTTTATGATTGGGATGATGGTAAGAAGTAGGAGACTTTAGGTCATTTCTGCATGCATTACAAAACACTTAATTCTAGTCCGTAGGGGGATTTCCCACCCACAACAGTATCCCGACTTAAAGTAGACAACAATTATAGGCTAGCATCGTAACGAATGGGAAACTGGAAGTGTTTGAGTAAAACCTTCACCAACTAAATAAAAGTCCCATATTCCCCCCTAGTTAGTTCAATGTACCATTTCACAACAACTCCGATGAGGGTGCATTGAAATAATCTTAATTGAATAGAATCATCATTAAGGGAATTTGATGAGCACCAAAGGTGAAAGGTAGTGACATGATCACCATGATACTCTCCATTCTTACCCTTGAACTTCAATATGTTCAACGAAAGCTTGGTGTGGACGAAGGGCCATGTAGGATCATGACTCACAAGGTCATTCATTAACTTAGACAATTCTGGAAGATTAAGTGTGGCCAAAAAAGGGAGGCGGGGTTGTGACATCTGGCTCCAAGCTCCCTGGAAAGATTGTGCTTGAGGAACTACATGCCACCTAGGGTTCTGGTAAGCACCATGGCCCTGTCTGACATTATAAAGCTTTCCTCTGGTCTGATTCATAGAACGTTGGTTGGGCATCATTCCAGATGGAATGTTCTATTGAGGGTTATAGAAATTCCCCCCAGCGAGATTAGATCTGGGTTGGGGGTTTCCAAAAGAGTGAAACTAACCTCCTCTAGGTGGGAACCTAGAGGATAGAGGCAGATTCATCATGCCAAATGTATTCATCGAAGTATGCATCGAGGAGGTGGGGTTGTAGGACAGAACTTGAGCCGAAGCTTGTCCACCAGGTTAGCTATTCCACCCAGAAGTAGGAGGATTGGACTCAGGTTTAAAAGCATGAAATCCTCCCATATTAGGATTCATTTGAGAGATTTGAGATCCACCAAATGAAAATGGAGTGTAAGGAGGTGGGGTACCCCCAAGCCCAATACTAGCATTAAGGCCAACAACTGGGATGGAGTTCGAAAACTATGAAGTAAAGTTGGGCATACCATAAGAAAAGGGACTAGAATCCATAGGGATGGACTGAACATTGTAGCTTGGTGAGTGGCCAAGAGACCTAAAAGGGTTCGAGGCGAGAGCTTGAGCATTCACTATAGGCTAAGCCATAGTAATGATAGGTGCCTCTGGCACTATAACCATGGAGGTTGTAGGATTTGAAGGGGTGAAATTAACTACAGTAGGTATGGGAGTTGAAGGGCTCCCATTATTCTGAATACTAGGTTCAGTACTCATCCTTGTAGAATCACAAGTCTGAAGAATGGAAGTGTGTGTACCACGCCTAATAACTCTACACCTTTTAGAAGGAAAAGATTTGAAATCCGGTGGTAACTGTAACAAGCGACGGGACTGGCGAGGAGGTTGGTCCAACTCCACAATGAATTAATACTCTAAAGATAAAAAAAGGTATATTCTAGAGCCAACTAGTAGTCAAAGAGCACACCAAAATTCAAATGACCAATATGCATATAAATGGGGTAAAGTGGTTGAGTGGCCTCCATCCCTAAAGAAGGTATGTCTCGCCCAAGAGGGGTCAGAGACTCACTGCTAAAGATCAGAGGTAACATAATAAGTTATAAGGGTCCTCGTGGGATTAACAACCAGCCATTCAGATCCCTCTGAAGAGGTAATACTCCATAAAGGATGTGTGCTGTCCGACCCTTATATGACCTGGGGTACCTACAGAATAACCCCTACTAGTAACCTATGAGACACCTAAGTCAACCAACTAATAAACCACTGTATAACCGATGCACATGCGAGCAATCTTAAATCAAGTCCATTGTATGGGCAGGGTAGCAAAGCCCAAAACCTTGAAAGTATTGCCTCTCATGGAGGTAAAGGCACTAGCAAGATCCCCAGATATGAATAGATCCCCAGAAATATCTATGATGCTAGGAAGGTATCGGGGGGATATCCCTTCAATCGACTTCACGTGGCCTCGTGATTAACTCCGGTGTGAGTGGAGCCTCCTGATCTTACTGATTATACAATTGATTTCTTGATTCCTTGGCTTAGACACATATGTTGATTTAATTGCCTTGGAGAAGTTTACTCACAAAATCCTATCCCAAGGCACTAAATCCTAGGCTAGTTTGTGCACCCTAGAAAATAAAATCATGACTAATCAATTTTAAATTATAGCGTTAATTTTAATGTCCGTGATTACTAAAAAAGGTATGGTAGTGAAACTCATGGTGTTATGACTCTGGAAGAAAAGTAAATATGAAGATAATGCAAAGTCCTAACTTTAACTTTCAATGAATGATATGCTTCTAAAAACCAATGCAATTTTCAAATTCAACTTTACAATTCTAAAGTAAAATGCAATCTTTCACTATATTCACTAAGCTAATGAAAAAGACTCCAAAAGACAAAAACACCAAGCAATACAAAATGCCATTTTTTTTGTATTTTCAATATAAAAAAACTAAAAATGCATGGACTGAAAAGAAACTAGATATATAACCCTACTGTGTATAAAAATAGATAACTCAAGCAGGATACCAAGCAACAAAACACCCAACCCAATGTACAATGAAAATAAAAAATGAAAAGATGGTGAGAAAGACTCCACCCATAAATTCAACCAAAATAGGGTTTTTTGTCATCCCACAAGCACTCAACAACACTAAAAAGACCCAAGAAGACTCAACAAAAATCAAATCCCACCTAGCAACCATCAGACCAAGAAAACAGGCAAGGAAAAATGGTGTACGCGACTGCTCAAGAAAAAAGAGCATATATAGGCATCTTGCAGTGAGATGGCTAGCGTATATGCATGAATGTCAAGACAAAAGGTGCGTATATGCTTCAAAACAAGGCCAGGTAAGGGAGAAAGGTTGAAAACTCAGACCCATAGTGAATAGGAACTGTCAAGCAATGATACGACAAGAACCACAATAGAAATGAGAACAATCTAAGGAGAAAAGTACTCCATATGCTTAGAAAGAAGATTCAATCCCCAGTATGGTCGCTAATTATGTTACAACGAAAATCTCTCTATGGCTAGGGTAAACCACAACAGATAGAAATGAATACAGAAATCAACTCTATCCCAAACATATGCTATATAAACCAATATGCAAGCGATATAAGAAAGAGGCCTACCTCATCCAGATGTTCGATGAAGTCCGTCGTTGAGCACTTGAACCCAAAGCTATATACCTGCAACTAGTTCTCAACAAACAAGCAAAGAAAGAATATGGTGATAATGTAAAAGGTTATCACATTAGATAGTATGATCCATTAATAACATAACAAATACACCCATGGATAATAACTCATATATTTGTAAGATATCAATTGGATGATAAATGAGTATTTCTATTAATAAATGATCAACATAAGAAAAAATATTACAGACTTCCATGTTAACATGGTTCAGAACTGAGAAACTAAGTTCCTTCCATATGGGCCTCCACCACTTCAATCCACCACCAAAGGCAAGCTCATATAAGGGAGACAATGGGGTTCTCCATCAATAAGGGAATATCTTGGGGGATGAACACTGTGTTCAGACTTAAAGGACAAAGGGATGCATACTCAATATGAAGTAATAATTTCTCCAGAGTAACTTTTCTCTCAAAGTTGAATTCTTTATCCTTTTCCATAGCTTAGAATTGGCCCATTTATAGCCTTCAAAATGGAACTGAAGGGCCAATTTCGAACGTTTCCAGTATATGGAAGTCCAAGGATCAAAGATCTCTTGTCATGACATGGAAACCTGACATTTAATTTTCATTTTTTGGCACAAATCTCAATGTATGTGAGTTGTATAGTGTGCAAGATGCATACAAGTGGAAAAATATTAATTTTTGTCTCTAGATTTTATCAACAGGGAAGATAATTCTGCATAGGGAAATGGAATAAAGCCCTTTGTGCAAGATTGCATAGGGTGAGGAAAATGTTTCTATAACATTTTTATTTAGCGAGATTAAGAGATAGATAAAAGTGGCTAAAGCTAGGAAACACTGAGTATCTAATATACCAATGGAAATGGTAGATGTCATGTATATTTTCCTTATACTACCTTAAATTTTACAAAATTATATGAGTTTATTGGAATGATTAGGAGAAGTGAAAACATCAACATTGATGGAATGACATTACTAATTGAATAGTAATATTTTTAATCCAAAATTGATGTATTTACTATGAGTGGTAGATGAATCACTCTTCCTCAGTGTAGTTATGTTGCAACAATAAAAGTTAGTTATTTAAGTAACAATCACAAGCTTTTGTTGGGTAATTGATCAAAAGATAGGTTAAATTTATCCACATAGGAGATAAATTATATTCCTATCGGTGTAATTCAATATCTAATCTAAAAGGGAGCTAGCTAATGAACCTTATGCATCTTATTGAATTTATCCTTTATTCTTCCACCACAAGTGATTACTCAAATGAATACCAATAGTATAACTACCCCACAATTCTGGAGATCCTACAATTCTTGGTTAAATGAGTTATCTTACTCAATTATATGAAATTTTGCCCATAATTGACTTACTTGCAAAGTTAGAAAAATATGAATATCACTACCATTTTCTTGGGAAGAAAATCAATCAACACCAATGAGCTCTATTGTTCCATCTCTTTGACTTTGCCCATTATAAAGGCATACGAGTAAAGTAGTGAACAACATATTATGGTCTACCATGTGAATATTTTCTTGTGTCTTGATTTGTTTCCCCCATACGCACTGATGGGTAAACTATATGCCTAATTTACCTTGATTAAATTATCGACCAGGGTAAGTAAACTTTGAGTTTTAATACAACATGTGTCAAGATAGAAAGGAAACTAACTGCTTGTACATTCCTATCACTGTATTCTATGACTAAATCCCAGTACTGGGATGAAGTTTGGAAAGTGAATTGAACAAGTAAAGGAGAGTAACCTACCTTGGGGATCATAACTATGCTTCAACCTACAATTCTGTTTTCAAAATATGATGCAAAAGACCTTCAAGCAAACCATAGATGTAAAACTACTTATAAAAAACAAACTGTGAATATGCGATGAGAATAAGTTGGCTTTTCAAAAAAACAATCACTTTAAGTGAGTTCTACTTTAAAATGAATTTTAAACCTGAACTAAACAATCATCTTTACTTCTACAATAAGGGAAATAAGCTACATACAATAATCTTATTGAAAAAAGAAAAAAATATTATCTAGCTCACACTATCCCGTTGAAGAAGAAAAACAACATCATCTATCTGTATCTACAATGGCAAGTTATATCATGATAATATCTAAATATAATGGCTGAGTCTATGATGGAGAATTATACCACGATGGCATCTTAGCACTACTAATAATTCAAATGGGATGAATGTAATATTGACTTCTAGAGAGATGTGTAAAGTAGAGATAAAACAATCTAAGGAAAACCTCACCATTAAAGAAATGTCAATTTATTAAATACATATTCTTATAATTAATATAAAACTATAAAAATTACTGAAAATGAATTAGAAACTATACTGTCACACTAAGCCTAGAAATGTTCCAACATAGAGATAACAATCTATGCAACTTTTTCGGGATTAATTTAAAACACAACTTAATGAATCATAAATAACTCTTATGTGCAATGTCTAGATGATCAATTTGCAAAGTAAAACACAACCTCTGTAAATGAAAAAGGAAATGTATGTATATATAAACACAGTTAGATGATCAAGAGTATATATATCAATGAAAAACAACTTAAGTAAGTAACCTACACAAGACAATTATACAAATGAGTATGCGCAGTTAGATGATCATATATGAAAAATTATAAGTAACCTACAACTTAAATAAGTAACCTACACAAGAGAATTATACATATGCATATGAATATATAGTGAAAACAAAACACATGAACTATTGGTGCCCCCCCCAGGTATTTGTGGCACTCCAACTTAAGAAACAATCACAACTTCAATGCATCAAATTGTATTATTATCAAAATTGTGTAACGTGGAAAAATTCTTAATAGAGTACAGTGACTATATTATCATGGTAATCCTCACTTTGAGAGGCCTCTGGTATTTATAGAGTCTTGATATAATTGAGAGGTTGAACACTAAAAGGGTCGATACTCTTATAAAATAGAAAACCATTAAGAACCAACAACAAACACCATCTCCTATTGAATCCATGCACTCGAATATAGGGCTGAACGTAACTGTTCGAATCAAAATGTAATAAGACCCATAGCAGGAGGGTTCAAATAGGCATGAAACCCATGTTCTACATTTTCCAGGAAACATCCACAAGTATGCTAACAACCAAATATGGTGCGCTCTGAGTTCTTTAATGAGGACTGGATGAAGGTACTTATCTGTCTGCTGAATCTTTGGGCTGCCGGATCAAAGACCGAATGAAGGTCCGAATCACATTTTTTCCTGTTTAACCAAAATAACAAGTATTGAGCAATGACATTCATTTAATTAAACATAAATGTCATATTAAGCGATCAAATGAATGCAACACATACCTCATTTGTATCCCACATCAATTTGATGAAAATAAATTGATAATAAGCTCAAGAAAGGAAATGGATATATGAAATGCATGACCATTATGCACAAAAAGAGACTTATAGTAGGGAAAAAGTAAGAAAAACATGGAGTCATCATCTCCCCCATGCCTGAGTTTTTGAAGGTCCCCCTGCAAAGAAAAATGGATTGATAAAACATAACTATACTCCTAAGGTAGTGACATGATCTTGAGATAGGAGATGGATTGAGCTTTAGGGTCTTCTTCCTCATGTCTTGGAGGCTTCTGCTTAGGCCTTTTCCGATGCTTCAACTTCATTCTTAAATTGTGATTGGTAGTAGTCATATCGTCGACCAAAAACTGTAGATAATTCACCTTGGCTTGTAGGACAACATTGTCATGGTGTAGATGATGATCAAATGTTTCATATTCTCGAATATGTTGGGTCAGCTGAGAATTTTATTGTTGTAACTGCTCAACTATTGGGGATTGAGCAAACTTTTCATAAGGCTTAGGCTTATCAGTGGATGTGGAATAAATATCACACTTTATAAAAGGTTTATGAATTTAAGGAGAAGGTGTGATAGTGGCCTCTTGAGTAAGATTAGGCATGACAGATTTAAATTTAGTTTCTTGGGAAGGATTATAATATCCTGTCAAGTATTATTTAAGCTTCTTGTGAGGACTCTCATGATCATAGGATAATTGAATAGGGTATGAGGTAATTGGAGGATTTTTATTTAAATTTCCAACCATACTTCGAGTGCACCTACGATATGATTTTCCTTTAAACCTGTTAGCACCTCGCCTCATTAAGGAATTCAAGGAAAATCATAGTGAAAGAGTCCTTCAACTTCTTCTGTTTAGAGTCAGTAGGATGTTAGGACCCACAAATGTCCCTTTTTCATCACATCTTTTGCCTATTCAACCTTATCCTCTGTAAGCTAATGCCTACTATAATGCGTGCTAAGACATTTTTTTACCAAGGTATGAATCATTTATCTTGATTTTATATTTTCATTTACTTAGTATTTTTGATTGGTAACATTCACATATTTTACCCATAAAATGATTCAACTAATGATCGAAATGTATAGAACAACCAAGTCTTAAAGAATGGTCACTGCTGTTACACCAACTGTTACAACTATGCACCAATCTTGGAAGTTGTTATATCTATGTGCCAATCTTGGAAGCTATTACAGCTATGTGCCAATTCTGGAAGATGTTACAGGACTTCTGCAACATGTGCCACTGATTCTACTGTTACATGATTGCTGCAACAAATGCCACCGATTTTGCTGTTATACGACTGCTGCAACAAATGCCACATATCCTAAAAGCTGCTACACCTACTGTTACATGTTTTAACTTACAATATTATTTCTAGATATTGTATTAATGATATCATAAGAACAACTTGAGAATCGAGGATTCTCAAGGCTGTTCTGATTTTGTTTTAACTGAATGAATCTAAATTTAAATATTAGAGCTTTTGTAATCAGAAGGGGGATTTTTGATTGTGAGAAAGTGAAGTGAAGTAAAGCTTATTGTACGCAAACATTTTGGCAAATCAATAGAAGAGTGGATTGAATTTCTTTAGCAGACTGTAGCCTATTTCTTTTAGAGGATTCAGTGAGAAGGAAAAACCCCACTTTCCTCACAGATTCCCCTTTGTTTTGAATTCCAAAATAATTGTTTTAATGTGAATGATTTATCTGTTAAACAATTCTAGAATACAGTTGTTGTTACAGTCTAGTTCCTTCTCGTTAGATGTGCATAAATCTGTTTCATGAGAATTAAAAGTCGATTGTTGAACATTGCTGGAGAACTGCTTTTCCTTTTTCTGCATTAGATTAAAATCTTGTTTTCAAGTAAAAAAAAATAAAAGTGTGAATTAATTTCTTGCAATAAGTAGATTTCTTTCTGCAATTAGTAGAGAACTTCTTCCTGCAAAAGTAAAATAGAAAGTTATATTAGAGTAGGTAATCCATGATTCTTATACACTCATCGGTTTAGATTTCAAATTGTGATTTCAATTTTGTAGAACTTCAGCTGTGTCAGTATAATTGTGTTAGTGATAATTTTTTGTTTCTTTTTCCCTACTATAATTAGATTAGTGTTGCTTCCATAATCTAGCATAGACTGTGCACAATTATCTTGAAATAACATACTTCCCTGGGTTGACAATTTATATTGAACACCTTAATTTTCTATTCATTTAGACAATTAAAGTGCCCAACATTTTGGCGCCATTGTCAGGGAAGATAATTATAGATTTTTGTAATCACATTAGTTTTTTTTAAGGAATGATTAGTCTGCATGAATAGAGGAATGCGATGATGTATTCCACAAAATACTAACCCTATAGGTACCAGAGGACGTGGAGGAAGAAATCCTACACTGGGAAGGAAAACATTTGTTGATGAAATAATAGCTAGAGAAGATTCTTCTTCAGGATCTATTTTTCACCCTTCAAATCCTCCAAGAATACGTTACCCCCCAATGCCCCACTGAACAATCCTCCTTTACGACCTTTGATGCTTGTGAAACCTAACCCAAACCTGAATAATAAGGTCATTCATAACATAGATATACACAATGTGTCGGCCTTGTCTATTAATCCTATGCCTTGTGATGAAATCAAATTAAGATCAGGGAGAATAGTCGAGCCAATAATTGAAGATGATGCATCTTCAGAGTCAGACAAGGAATCAGGGGAAATACCATATGCTGATACAGAAGAAATTGACCGACCTATTATAGAGTCAATAAACCCACCATTCCCTGAGAGACTGACAATTACCAAACCCGTGGAATTACCATCTTCCAATATCTTAGGAGAATTGCAAAATCTGCACATTAATATTCCATTATTGCAAGTGATAAGAGATGTCCCTATTTATGCCAAGACTGTAAGAGATATCTATATAAAAAGACCTGGATGAAAACCTAGGGATCCCCTCACAGTGCATGTAGTGGGGGATTTGTCTGAACTGATGTTAGGCAAAACCCCACCTATTAAATATGGCGACCCAAGAAACCCTATAGTTACTATCAAAATTGGACAGACATCTATCCCCCATGTGTTAGTCGACTTAGGGGAAACAATTAACATCATACCAATAGAAACTGCATAATTGCTGCAACTCAGAACACAAGTCCGACCTACTCCTACCGTTCTCGAATTAGCTGATTGTTATACCATCAGACTAGAAGGAGTAATATATGATTTAGTCATTTCTATGGATTCATGGGAGTATCCTGCTGATTTTGTCATTTTGCAACCCAAAACCCATCTGGGGGGCCACCCTCTAATTTTGGGAAGACCATGGTTAGCTATAGCTGATGATTTCATTGGTTGTAGATTTGGTTCTATGACCATCTCTGATGGTTATGACACAAAAAACCTGACCTTGTATCCTCATGCTAAACCCAGTGTATCACTTGAACATTATTTATGGATGGACACTAAGGATGAAAATGCTCTGTCTGTGCTAACCATAGGAAAATCCCTGAGTTTCAAAGATGAGACAGAGGATGAATTAATCAACTGCTTTATCTGTGACTCCTCTACTGTTACACGAAACATGCACCACCGATTGATTAGAGTCTTCGATCCCATTGCCCAGGAAGACATGAGCTCAGAAATGTTCTTAGAAACCACTGAAAGTCAAAATTATTCAGTTGTAACAACAAACGTTGTAACAGTAGATGATGAAACAACTGAATTGTTTCCTAAATTCAGTTCTAAGAGCATCGTTGTATACATTGAATCTGGAAAAACCTTGAACATCAATCCCGATCTATCCACTGTTGAAACTCACCGATTGATGAAATTACTGATTGAACATAAAGAAGAATTTTCCTGGGATTACATGGATATGAAAGGCATTTCCTATGAACTATGTACCCACCATATATACATTAAAGAATAATTCCGACCCATTTTCCAACCCTAAAGGAGGATGAATCCAAACCTTAAAGAAATTGTTAAAGAGGAACTCCAAAAAATTCTCAATGCTGATTTCATTTACCCTATATCAGACAGCGAGTGGGTCTCACCATTGGTTATAGTTCCTAAAAAGAATGGAAAATGGAGAGTGTGTGTAGACTATAGAGCCCTGAATAAAGCCACGTAGAAGGATCATTTCCCTCTTCCATTTATTGATCAGGTTCTAGACAACCTAGCAGGGAAAACATTTTTCTCTTTCTTAGATGGATTTAGTGGCTATAACTAGATAAAAATTGCTCCATAGAACCAAGATAAGACCACTTTTACCAGCCCTTGGGGTACATTTTCTTACAAGGTTTTCCCATTTGGCTTGTGTAATGCACCAACCACTTTCCAGAGAGCTATAATTGGTATTTTTTCTGATATGGTGAATGATTGTATGGAGATATTCATGGATGACTTTACACCTTATGGCATTGATTTCGATGAAGCCTTGTCTAATTTGGAAAAGTGCTCAAAATATGTATACAGTCTCATCTTTCTTTAAGTACATAAAAGTGCCATATGATGATGAGTGAGGGTGTAGTGCTGGGACACTTCATTTCTTATGCAAGAATTCTGTTAAGGTCCTAACCCGCACATAGGTAGATCAATGTATTCGGATGTAATAAAGGTCAATATTAATAAGACCTTTCAATAAAATATAATAAGGCAGATGTAAGAAGACCTAATAGAAGCTTCTGCTTCTAGAAGGATCTTCCTCTAGATGCTTCTTTTTAGTATAAATAGGAGTCGAGGGTATGAGAACCCTAGCTTGGATATTATTGTAATAGAGCGCTTCTCGACTAGAGGTTGCCCCATCGAAGAGGCCTGTGAACATTGCTATCTAATTCAAAGTGCTATTTCTGTTGCTATTTCGTATATCATTTCTGTGTATTGTGAAGATTATGCTGGATATTTTACTGTTATTCTATCATTTCTAGCATTTTGTTTCTGTTCTGCATATTTTATATATCTGGTATCTTGCAAGTG
>ML785945.1:168698-190596 GCA_009831015.1 Picea engelmannii
AAAGATATGACTCCAGCAGATGCCACTTGGGAACCAGCTACCATTCTGCAGCAGTTTCCACATCTCAAGCCTTGAGGACAAGGTTGTTTTTAAGGGGGCGGACATGTTAAGGTCCTAACCCGCAAATAGGTAGATCAATGTATTTGGATGTAATAAAGGTCAATATTAATAAGACCTTTCAATAAAATAGAATAAGGCGGATGTAAGAAGACCTAATAGAAGCTTCCACTTCTAGAAGGATCTTCCTCTAGATGCTTCTTTTTAGTATAAATAGGAGTCGAGGGTATGCGAACCCTAGCTTGGATATTATTGTAATAGAGCACTGCTTGACTGGAGGTTGCCCCCTCAAAGAGGCCTGTGAACATTGCTATCTGATTCAAAGTGCTATTTCTGTTGCTATTTCGTATATCATTTCTGTGTATTGTGAAGATTATGTTGGATATTTTACTGTTATTCTGTCATTTCTAGTATTTCGTTTCTGTTCTGCATATTTTATATATCTGGTATCTTGCAAATTCAGGTAGACCCAACCAAAATACAGGTAATTTTGGACATTCCAACTCCATCAACTCAGAAAGAGGTAAGAAGTTTTTTAGGGCATGCTGGCTATTACAGGAGATTCATTAATTTTTTTTCCAAACTGGCTTCCCCCTTGTTTTTTCTATGAAAAAAAGATGTTGACTTTCATTGGACTCACAACTGTGAATTGTCTTTTACAGATCTAAAACAAAAATTGTCCACAACTCCCATTTTGAGAGGGCCCAATTGGGCTCTTCCGTTTCACATTTCTTCAGATGCCTCAGATACTGCAATAGCTGCAGTACTAGGGAAATAGGAAGACAAAGAGCCCTATGCTATCTACTATATCAACAAGAACATGGCTCCTGCTGAGTTAAATTATACAGTTACCGAAAGAGAATTCTTAGCAGTAGTTTATGCAATCAATACATTTAGGCATTGTGTCATTGGATATCCTACTTTTATTCATACTGTTCATACAAAAATTAAATATCTGATGAATAAACCTATTACTAATTCCCTAGTAACAAGATGGTTGTTACTACTACAAGAATTTGACATCACTATAGTAGATAGACCAGGAAAATAAATTGTGGTTGCTGATTTTCTCTCAAGATTACATATAAATGATGATAATTTACCTGTTGATGATTCCTTTCCAGATGAACATTTGTTTGCAGTATCTTCTCACTCACCTTGGTATGCACAAATTGATAATTATTTGGTTGCAAGGAAGGTACCTCCCCATTTATCTCCTCGAGAGAGAAGGAAGATTATTTAGAAGAGTGCTCGGTATAGTTGGATAGGAGGATACCTTTTCTACACAGGCCTGGATCAAGAAATCAGGAGATGTGTAAGGGATGATGAAGTGTATGATCTATTGAAGGATTTCCATGATGGCCCTTATGGGGGTCATTTTGTTGATAAAAGGACTGGGCATAAGATTTTAAGGATGGGATATTTTTGGCCCACCATATTTCAAGATGCCAAGAAATACATTCAAACTTGTGACAGTTGCAAACAAATGGGTTAGCCAAATCATAGGGATGAGATGCCTCTGTAGCCTTAGGCAGTGTTAGAGCCTTTTACAAGATGGGCCATCAATTTCATAGGGCCCATTAACCCACCTTCTAATAAAAAAGTATATATATTGGTCTGTACAGATTACATGACCAAGTGGGTCGAGGAGAAAGCACTCATTAGGGCCTCAGAAGAATCTATCTTAGAATTTCTGTCTGAAGATATTTTTGTTAGGTTTGGAGTTCCCAGAGAATTAATAACTGATGGAGGACCCCCTTTCACATCACATAAACTTGAAGCCCTACTAAGTAAATATCATGTTTTACATAGAATAGCTTCTCCATACCATACACAAGGCAATGGCTAGGTGAAATGTATCAACAAAGTTATCGAAATCATTCTGACTAAAACAGTGAGAGAACATCATCAGGATTGGACAGACAGATTGCATGAAGCTCTATGGGCTTATCGAACTACTTGGAGAAACACAATTGTTTTTTCTCCTTACGAGCTGGTATATGGAAAAAGCCTTGTTTTTCCCATTGAATTCAAAATCAAAACCTTAAGAATTGCATCAACAGTCAACCTTGACTTGAATATGGCACAGAAGGCTAGACTGCAATAGCTCAATGAGCTTGATGAAAAGCGTTTGGATGTTATTCATCAAACCTCAATGATTCAACAACAGAGAACAAAATGGCATGACCAATTCATTAAGAAGAAATTATTCCATAAAGGAGATTGGGCTCTATTGTATGATTCATGCTTTAAAGAATTTCAGGGTAAGCTACATACACAATGGCTAGGACCTTATGAGGTAGACACTATTTTCCCCAACGATATAGTCAGATTGATCACTATTGATGGATCTGATACACAGTTACATGCAAATGGTCATCGCATGTGCCTGTATCAATGTCCACTGTCTAAGGCAGAATTCAAATCTAGATGTTCAGCCAATACAAGTTATCATTTCTTAAAAGGAAAAAAGCTTGCTCTTTCCCCTTATGAACCTTAGGACTTATTTTTCTCAGACCTTGTATATAAATAAACTCAGCAAAATTTAAATTTCTCTGTTTTTGTTTAATTTTTTTTTTACTATGCTAATAAACTCAACCTTGAAGGGTATCAGGCAGTTATGTGTGTGAAGGTGAATTGATGAACAACAAGGATGAATACAGAAAAGGCGTCAAACGATTAGTTGATGGAATTTGAAAAACTTCCTGAAAACTAAGTGATGCAACATTCGGTTGATTTCCATGCTGTTACACCCATTTCAGACAAATTGGTCGATTTTCTTGCTGTTACACTCTTTTTCGAAAATTGGCTGATTTTCCTACTGTTACACCCATTTTCGATAAATTGGTTGATTTCCATGCTGTTACACCCTTTTCCGATAAATTGGCTGATTTTCCTGTTGTTACACCCATTTTCGATAAATTGGTCAATTTCCATGCTGTTACACCGATTTTTGATAAATTGGCCGATTTTCCTGCTGTTACACCCATTTCCGATAAATTGGCCAATTTCCCTACTATTACACAATGGTCACTTTTCATGCGGTTACACCATTTTCTTTTCCGACCATCTCATTTGTTGTTACACCTACCTTTGCCATTTTGGCCAAAGTAGCTGCTGATACATTAATTGTTGTTATTCTTTCTTGCCACTTCAATCTTTCTTTTTCACATTTCTGCCAATTACTGCTACTCCAGCTCTACACTCTTTACATGTTGTAGCACTGCTGATTTATTAATACTACAGCTATCTTTTTCCGCCTTCTTTGTCCAAAAGTGTTGTTTCATCATTACTTGATGATGTAGCCGCACTCCTCTGAGCACGCCCGCTCACAGGATATTCTCCACTCTCGGCCCGAAGAACTCCAAGGTCCTTCTATTTCCCAATCAGGAAATATGCTCCCACAGGACTCTTCAACGAACCCCCCCTTCTCTTTACTTGTCGGGAAGTCGAAACTCACGACTTCGCGAGTCTAATGGTCGAGCGCTGCACTCTCGAATCCGCAAGATCCGATGCAAGTCAACGCTGACCCTATCTTTACCTTGTCAGGACTTCTGCTCTATCGTGATTTCGCCACTCACGATGTCAACAAAAGAAATTTCCAAACTCTGAACCCCGATGTGCCAATACTCCGATGCACACGCAGGTTGACTATTCAACGGTCTCGCCACCTCTATCGGGATATCGTACTTCGTGGGATCGCGAATCTTAATGCCTAAGGTTTCGGGACTTTACTTTCCCCAAACCCCGATATGGTGCGCTACCTGTCTTCCACTACTCCTGCAGCCCCACACACTATCCTTCAACTTATCGGGATATCGCGTATCGCAATATCGCGATTCCTGATACAATAATTTGGAGCTTCGACTCACGAAACCCCGATACACAATCTCACGTGTAAATCTGACAGTCCTTGTGGCTCGGATCAACAACTCTTCCTCTTCTAAACTTGGAACTCTTTAGGAATACGTCACCGTATTTTCCCTGCACCTTTCCAAGATCTGACGGCTTACAGTGATTCGCGAAATCTCCTCGGAAATTTCGTATGTCCGTTCTCTCCTGGTGAATTTTGCAAAATGAACGAAGTGCTTCCTCCATGAAGACTTGTTCACCTGCACTCAAACTTGCGATGCTTCCCTCAACCTTCAAGTCACCACTTTTCCTCACTACTTTTCAACAAACTCGAAAGGATTATCCTTCCTGAGCTTTTCCCACTTCTTCAAGTCCTCAAAAGGGACCCCTTGCTCACACTCCTTGCGGTAAACCTTCAGTTATGGCTACGCGTTGAAGTCTTCGAATCTGCGCATGCCTGCAGCAATAGTCCTTCAAAACTTCACTCAGGTTCACAACTCTGAGTCTTTTATCTGGCCTACACACTCCTTGCACAACTCCCGTGCCTAACTGCACCTTGGGACGAATGAGACAAAAATTATCTCTATCTGAACCCTATGTCAACGCACTCCTTGCGGACAATTCGACTGCACTCCTTGCAGGAATCTCTGGCTCAAATAGAGAAACAATTGAAACTCATTCCATCTCCCTCTCAGACTTCAATCCAACCATGAAATCATATACATAGCATATAAAAGCAAATGTATAACAGGAAGCAAACATTCATGAGCATATCAACATCAAATACACAGAGAACAACACAAACCATGAATTTGAATCAAAGCTTTCTATTAATTCAAATGTCTGTACATGGGTGTTTTTACACAAATCTCTGCATTCTCTCACTCTTCTGCTTCTATTCTATGCTCAGGCTTATTTTCCCATGATACAATGAGGGTGTCTATATCCGTTTTCCCTCCAGCTCCTAAACTGTCTTGTCTAGAATTAAAAATCCTATCTACCTACATTAACTATATTAAATGCCATATATCTACTAAAGGACGAGAGTTATCCGCTCAAGGTCCATTACAATATACAAAGGCGCCTCTTCTTAAATGACTTCATTTAAGATCGCACACAATTCCAAAGCATTCTTTTCAAAAATTTTGCTGGCTTATCCAGTTGTCCTCCGCTTCCGCTCTGGCTCGCTTGATGTGTTGGAGATGCTCCTGCATCATACTCCCTTGCTTGAAAAATTTCATGGGCTCCTGTCCATGAGCTCCTGCATGGTTTGTCCATGCTTTTGAATCCCTGCTTCATTCTCCCAGTTGGCATCTTCTACTGGATGGCCTTTCCATTTGATTAGATACTCATAGTATTCTTTCCTCCTGGTCTTCTTACCCACTCTCTTTTCTAGTATGCATTCCATCCGTGGCTTCTCTGCAAATGGAATCTGTTCTATCCACTGGATTGTTGGCTGGTCAGTTCTAGTTTCTACTTCTCCAGGCCTGTATGGGTATAAATCTGCGACATTGAATATCAGAGATATTCCGACCCCATCCGGTAACTCGATCTCATAAGAATTTCCCCCCAATGTCTTCAAGACCTTGCATGGCCTGATTTTCTTCATTTTCAATTTATTGTATGTTCCCCTCGGGAACCTTTCTTTCCTCAAATGTGCCAGAACTAATTCACCAACTTCGAATTGAAGTTGTCTCTTCCGCTGGTTGGCTCTGCGCTTATATTCCTGGCTTGATTCCAGCAACCGCTCCTTCACCTGGCTGTGAAGTTCTTTCATCGCCTCAACGAATTCTTCTGCACTAGCGCTGCTAGTAGTAGTCTGTCCTGAATCTCTCAGTTCAGAAACTCCTCTCGACTGCACCCCATACACAATATGAAATGGAATTTTCCCTGTTCTCCTGTTAACAGTCATTGTAAGAAAACTCTGCCTCGGGTAATATGTTGTCCCAACTGCTATGGTTCTCTGTCACCAAGCTTCTCAGTAAGTCTCCTAGACTTCTGTTCACCACTTCTGTTTGCCCATCCATTTGAGGATGATAAGCTGAACTAAACATCAAATTAGTTCCTAGCTTCTTCCACAAGTTCCTCCAAAAATTCCCTATGAATTTCGTGTCTCTGTCTGAAACTATGCTTTTCGGCAACCCATGAAGTCGAACAATCTCTTTGAAGAACAGATTTGCGATGTGAGTCACATCACTAGTCTTTTGGCATGGGATAAAATGTGCCATTTTGGAAAACCTATCCACTACCACAAAGATCGAATCAACACCTCTTTGTGTTCTTGGCAACCCCAATACAAAATCCATGCTTATCGCATCCCATGGCCTCTCTGGTATGGGAAATGGCTGATATAATCCCGCATTCTTCTTCCTCCCCTTCGTATGCTGGCAAATTCGACATCTATCAACGAATCTCTTGACATCTTCTTGCATCCCTGGCCAAAAGTATGTCTCTCTCAACTTCGCGAATGTTTTTTCATGGCCAAAATGTCCTGCTAATCCACCACTGTGCTTCTCCTTTAACAAGTTCTCCCTCATGGAGCAATTCAGAATACACAGTTGATTGTTTTTGAAAAACAATCCTTCCTGGATCATATAGTCCATCCATGGGCTTCTGTCTCTAAGAACTAGATTCTCAGCTGCTTCATACGCTTCTGCAAAATCTGCATCACTTGCATACATGTCCTTAAGATCATCAAAACCCAAGGTCTTGACTCGGAACTCCTGCAACAACAAACATTTCCTGCTCAAAGCATCAACCACTTTGTTAGCAGTACCCGAAATATGCTTAATCACAAAAGTGAAATTCTGCATGTATTCGACCCATTTAACATGCCTCTGATTCAACTTCTCCTGTTGAGTCACAAACTGTAATGCGTGATTATCACTGTACAATACAAATTCTTTTGGGATCAAGTAATGCCTCCACTTCTTCAATGCCTGGATGTTGGCATAAAATTCTTTGTCGTATGTGGAGTATTTCACCTTTGTCTCATTCAAATTCTCACTGAAATATGCAATCGGTCTGTCCTCCTGACTCAAGACCACTCCTATGGAAAACCTGCTTGCATCACATTTCACCTGAAACGTCTTCTGGAAATCCGACAACACCAAAACTGATTGTTTCGTGATCTTTCGCTTCAACAGATTGAAACTCTTTTCAGCCTCGACTGTCCAGTGAAAATATTTATGCCACTTCTTCACTGTGTCCATCATCGCTGCGCTGATTCCACTGAAATTCCTAATGAACTTCCGGTAGAAACTAGCCAATCCATGAAAACTTCTCACCTCAAAAATATTTCTTGGTGATGGCCAATTCTTGATCACTTCCACCTTGTCCGGATCCATCCTCAACTCATTCGCTGAAATAACAAATCCCAAGTAAATGAGTTCTGTCTTCATGAATGAGGACTTCTTCATGTTTATCAACAACTTCTCCTGCTGCAGCTTCTTCATCACTATAGCCAAATTCTTTAAGTGCTCTACCACTGACTTACTGTAAATCAGTATGTCATCCAAATACACAATGACAAATTTCCCGATGAACTCCCTCAGGACTTCGTTCATCATCCTCATGAAGGTACTCGGCGCGTTTGTCAAGCCAAATGGCATAACAAGCCATTCATACAGTCCTTCATTGGTTTTGAAGGCCATCTTCCATTCATCACCTTCCCTCATGCGAATCTGGTGATATCCGCTTTTCAAATCAATCTTTGAAAAATACTTTGCCCCACTCAGGAAATCCATCAGATCATCCATTCTCGGAAATGGGAACCTGTACCTAATGGTTATCTTATTAATTTCCCTCGAGTCAGTACACATTCTCCAACCTCTGTCTTTCTTTGGACTGAGTACTGTTGGAACAACACACAGACTCAAGCTTTCCCTGACCAATCCTTTGTCCAATAACTCCTGGACCTACTTCTTGACCTCTTCATTTTCTTGTGGCGTCAATCTATATGCGGATTTATTTGGCAAACTGGCTCCTGGTATGAGGTCTATATGACGACTCACACTCCTCATCGGTGGCAACAAACGAGGTAATTCATCTACCATGATGTCAATGAACTCTTCCAGTAGTTCTTGAATATCTTCTGGTATATCATCCACTCTTGTGCTAGTTAGAACAATCCTCGGCTTCCTGACCACGAAGAATTGTGGATCTTTCTTCTTCTTAACCTCATTAAGAAGTTCCTTCCCACTCATGAGAATTACTATGTTGCTTACTTCCGGCTTCACCTCCTTATCCCTTATCGGAAGCAACATATGGGTTCTCCCATTCTTCTCCAGGGTATATGTGTTCATTCGCCCATCATGAATCACATTTCTATCATATTGCCATGGTCTACCCAACAATAAATGACATACATCCATGGGAATAACATCACATAAGATCTTATCATTATATCCTCCTATCTTGAATTCAACCAAGCATTGTTTAGCAACAGTTACCTGGTGTCCTTTCTGTAGCCACGAAACTCGGTATGGGCTTGGATGATTAGTTGTCTCCAGCTCCAGCTTCTCTACCATCTTATTTGAAACAAGATTATCCATGCTACCGCTGTCCATGATAACCTTGCACACCCTATCTTTGGTCTTGCAAGCAGTTCTGAAAAGTCTGGTCCTTTGGACAGAACTTTCCACCTCCTTCTCAGGCGTCAAAAGAACTTTTGGCATCATGAGCGATCTTCCGCCTTCTGCATCTTCGGCCTCTACATCCCGCCTCTGTGCTTCAGTGATGTGAGTTTCTCCAATGTCCTTCTTTTTCTCTGGACACTCATAAGACTTGTGCCCATTATTTCCACATGTGAAGCATGTGATTACTCCACCTATTCCTCTTCCTCTACCTCTAGTATGAGGAAAAGTGTTGTTGTCAGCATATCCTCCGCTCTATTCATTATGCTTCCCTCTATGTTCAACATATGGCCCTCGCTGTGAAGTTCCACCTCTCTCTGCACGAGTCTGAGGTTTCTTCCATTCCTCCTTGGGCTTCTGGTATTTATCTTGGGCAACCGACTTGCCTCTGGGCTGGCTCCTGCCTCAGCCCCTTTGACCTTGCTTACGGCTCAGCTTCTCCTCAGATTTCAGAGCCATATGATAAGCATCTTCCACCGCTTAGATGGTTACCATGCTCATCTCGTCCTGGATATCATATCTCAGGCCATTCATATATCTAGCTACCTTCTCATCATCGCTCTCCTGATGACCTACCCTGATGTTCATTCGATAGAATTCTTTAGTGTATTCTTTCACTGTCATCAGCTTCTGTCTCAGGTTCTGCATCCTCCTGAACAGAGTAATGTGATAATCTCTCGGGATGAATTTCTCTTTCATTTTCACGATCATCCTGTCCCAGCTCTTTATCTTCTGCATTCCCTTGCAACGTCTGTCATCTTGTAGCTCATCCCACCACAATGCTGCATGTCCCTTCAAGCGTGTGACAACATGCTTGACCTTCTTGTCCTCTTCGACATCTTCATAGTCGAAGTAAGTATCCAGAGATCTAATCCAATCTAGTAGCTCCTCTGCATCCAATTTTCCCTTGTAAAATGGAATGCCCATCTTTGCTTTTGCACTCATTCTAGCAATAGCTCTGATCAAATGCTCGTTTGATGTATCTTTGGATGCAACTTCCTCCTCTCATTCAACCTCTATTTTATTATCGGAATCACTGAGGTCCCCTGCGCTGACTGTGCATCTTTGCGCTATATCCATGTCCTCGAGTCTCGCTCGGAGGTCATGCATTTGTCTCTCCATTTCTGGATTGGTTACCTGCCTGCCTCTTCTCCTCTACACCTCTCTATCCTCTGGATCAGGTGACTGTCTTTCTCTCCTCGGTGGCATGGTGAATTCCCTTCTTCTCTGCTACTGAAAGCAAAGAGTCTTTCTAAGCTCTGATTCCACTCTGACGCAGTCGCACTCCTCTGAGCATGCCCGCTCACAGGATCTTCTCCACTCTCGGCCCGAAGAACTCCAAGGTCCTTCTATTTCCCAATCGGGAAATATTCTCCCATAGGACTCTTCAACGAACCCCCCTTTCTCTTTAATTGTCGGGAAGTTGGAACTCGCGACTTTGTGAGTCTAATGGTCGAGCACTGCACTCTCGAATCCATGAGATCCGATGCAAGTCAACGCTGACCCTATCTTTACCTTGTCGGGACTTCTGCTCTATCATGATTTCGCCACTCGCGATGTCAACAAACGGAATTTCCAAACTCTGAACCCTGATGTGTCGATACTCCGATGCACACATGGGTTGACTATTCAACAGTCCTGCCACCTCTATCGGGATATCAGACTTCGCGGGATCACGAATCCTAATGCCTAAGGTTTCAGGACTTTACTTTCCCTGAACCTCGATACGGTGCGCCACCTGTCTTCCACTATTCCTATGGCCCCACACACTATCCTTCGACTTATCGGGATATCGCGTATCGCAATATCGCGATTCCTGATACAATAATTTGGAGCTTTGACTCACGAAACCCCGATACACAATATCACGTGTAAATCCGACAGCCCTTGTGGCTCAGATCAATGGCCCTACCTCTTATAAACTTGGAAATCTTTAGGAATACATCACCATATTTTTCCTGCACCTTTCCAAGATTTGATGGCTTACAGTGATTCGCGAAATCTCCTAGGAAATTTCATCCATCCATTCTCTCCTCGTGAATTCTGTGAAATGAACCAAGTGCTTCCTCCACGAATACTTGTTCACCTGCATGCAAACTTGCGATGCTTCCCTCGACCTTCAAGTCACCACTTGTCCTCGCTGCTTTTCAACAAACTCGAAAGGCCTGTCCTTCCTGAGCTTTTCCCACTTATTCAAGTCCTCAAAAGGGACCCCTTGCTCACACTCCTTGCGGAAAACCTTCAGTTATGGCTACGTGTTGAAGTCTTCAACTCTGTGCACACCTACAACAGTAGTCCTTCAAAACTTCACTCAGGTTCGCAACCCTGAGTCTTTTATCCGGACTGCGCACTCCTTGCACGGATCCCGTGCCTAACTGCACCTTGGGACGAATGAGATAAAAATTATCTCTATCTGAACCCTCTGTCAATGCACTCCTTGCGGACAATTCGACTGCACTCCTTGCAGGAATCTCTGGCTCAAATAGAGAAACAATTGAAACTCATTCCATCTCCCTCTCAGACTTCAATCCAACCATGAAATCATATACATAGTATATAAAAGCAAATGTATAACAGGAAGCAAACATTCATGAGCATATCAACATCAAATACACAGAGAACAATGCAAACCATGAATTTGAATCAAAGCTTTCTACTAATTCAAATGTCTGTACATGTGTGTTTTTACACAACTCTCTGCATGCTCTCGCTCTTCCGCTTCTATCCTATGCTCAGGCTTATTTTCCCATGATACAATGAGGGTGTCTATATCCGTTTTCCCTCCAGCTCCTAAACTGTCTAGTCTAGAATTAAAAATCCTATCTACCTACATTAACTATATTAAATGTCATCTATCTACTAAAGGATGAGAGCTATCCACTCAAGGTCCATTACAATATAAAAAGGTGCCTCTTCTTAAATGACTTCATTTAAGATCACGCACAATTCCAAAGCATTCTTTTCAAAATATGTGTTGGCTTATCCAGTTGTCCTCTGCTTCCACGCTGGCTCACTTGATGTGTTGGTGATGCTCCTGCATCACTTGACTTCACATCCGGAAATTTCCAAGTGATTATCTCTAGGAAGGAGTCCATCTCTACTCCTATTGTCATATCGTCATTTCTCACACTATCCTTCATCATGTCAGCTATTCCATGCAACTCAGATGGTAGTTCGATAACATGATTACTCCGATAGACCGTTATATGTGGTAATATATGAGGTACATGACTAATCCTATGTGTTAAAGTAATGAAGATATAAAATCACGCTTTCCCATTTTCTCACCACTTGTGCTAAATTGATCCATCTAGAACCAATTTGATTAGTTGGGGGGGGGGGGATCCAAATCTAGCCATCCAAACGGTATTTTATACTCACCTTCACCACCTTTTAGACCACACTTCTTTGTGCTGAGACACTATATTCTACATGCAAACCACGTTTGACCCGGTTGCATTTCTGGTTTAGGTGCTAGTTTCTCCTCCTATGTGCCTGTTAGACTCTCAAGAAACATCATGGAAGGATCAACTGTGAGATATGAACCCATAAATTTGGACACTTTGCTGTTACACCCAACGACCTACCAAATATTTCTCAAGGCCGGCTGGATATCGTATTTTAAGAAGCTGCAGGGGTTTAATGAGGACGAGGTATTGGAGTTTAGTCAAAATATCACCAAAGGATATTCAATGGTGAATGGGGTAAGGATTCCAGTATCAAAAGAAAGCATTGCTGCTGTCACAAGGTTGCCAACAATAGGAGACCGATGGTTTAATAGAAAAACACATCTGCTACCAATTTATTTATTTTTCTAATTTCATCTTATTATCACATTTGCGACATCAGAAATTCATAAACATTCCTTATTTTCTCCTCCATTCATTGAATAACATGGCTCATTTTGTAAAAAAATCCAAAAACCCCAAGAATTTCCTTTCTAATCATAGACTCATCCGACTATTAATTCAAAAAGGTATGGGCATTTCCAAAAACCCATTACCTTCTGTAGCAGACCAACCACCTTCTATACCTACAGATATTATTAGACATTTTCCCAAGTCTATGCCCTCGGCTACAACAATAGTCCAAACCCCTACTGTTGCTTCCCATAAGATGACCCAGAGAAGTAAACGCACAACCCATGGCCATCCTAGAGCCAATTAGACAAGCCTTGATGGAGTTGAATTAACACAGCCTGTAGTTGTGATCGCTCAAAATGAGGAACAACCAACTACTACACCGAACCATGCATCACAACCCTTGGTCGTGATAGGTGTTATTGAAAAATTACCCCCTAATCCTAAACAGAGAACCCCTATTCCTGTATCTGGATCACCTAGAAAGTGCACAAGGTCAGAATGGTCCGCTCCAACAACAAGTCTGACTACCCCTTCTGCTGTTGCACCAGCAAAGCCACATATTGTTGCAACAACTGTTCCAAGCCCTACTATCACTGCCGGTGGATTATCTCAAAAACAAAAACGTCCATTCAAGGGAAAATTCTGAAAATACCTTGACCCAATTATATTAGCAACAACTCAGAACCCTTCTACTGTTGTGACAGAGAACTCTACAGAGATATGTATACCAGGTTTTACTTTGTGCCTAGAACTTCAAGCAACTATTCTCTCAATTCAGACTGAATGTACTCTAATTGCAGTAGAATCATCAACTCTTCTTGATGATTCTGTTCAACATATGTGAAGTAACGATGTACAAATCATAGAAGACCCAGGTATACCAGAATTTCCTACTTGTGTGGTTGAGGAAGAACATTATGTCCCTCCTCCAGCAATGAAGAAGAAAGCCACTACTTTCATTTCTATTTTACCTAGGAGGAAAACCAAGTCTACCAGGTTTGTGGAAGCAATAATTGGATGGAAAGATATCGGTAGAGACAACTACAAATGATGGGACTGGTACACAAGAACAAGTCATGCAGGATGAATCTGTTCCACAAGAACCAGCTATCCAAGACGAGACTGTTCCATAAGAACTAGTCATGACAGACCCAACTGTTACACAAGAAACAACTGTGCCACCAAAAACAATTATTAACAACATAACTGCTACACAAGAACTAGTTACAAATAATACTGAGGATGTATCACTTGCCCAACTATTTGCCCAAATTGAGATAAATATAAGGAATACAAAAAACTCCAAAATTACTACACTCATAACAAAGAATGAAAGCCTCAAAGTAGAGTTAAATACTCAGAAACAGGAAGTGGAGACTGCTCAACAAAAGAATCCAGAAGGGATAACTTTGGATATCCTAGCATTGACACAAGTTGTTATGGACATAAATAAAGAACTCATGTGCTTTGAGTGTGGAAATATTTACTTTGAGGCGGGTTATAAGATAGTAAAAGTGTCGTTTGCTGAAGGACCAACAACTCTCTCAGTCAAGACTGAACATGAACTTACTGCTACACATAGAACAACACAACTGAGGAGATCTCAACGTCATAAGGTAGTTGTTGGTTTACCAACAACTTTCAAACAAGAACCTCCATTTCCCTCATGATTTGTTAGTCAAGCAACTCAAACTGATTCTGTTCTTCAAGACAAAGAAACTCAGATAGATTGATGACACCACATCCTTTATTTTTAACACATCATTTTTCCATACAGACACTTAGCAATTTATCTTAGCAGTTTTTCACTGGAGGAGTCAGTTCCCTAATTCAGCTACAAAGTAAGGTTTGAATGTGTTTTGCATGAGGACATACAATGTCTTCAGTTGGGGGCATGTTAGGACCCAGAAATGTCCCTTTTTTCATCACATATTTTTCCAATTCAGCCTTATCCTCTCTAAGCTAATGCCTACTATAATGCATGCTAAGACCTTTTTTTCCCAAGGTATGAATCATTTATCTTGCTTTTATATTTCCATTTACTTAGCATGTTTGATTGGTAACGTTCACATGTTTTACCCATAAAATGATTCAACTAATGATCGAAATGTATAGAACAACCAAGTCTTAAAGAATGGTCACTGCTGTTACACCAACTGTTACAGCTATGCGCCAATCTTGGAAGCTGTTACAACTATGCGACAATCTTGGAAGTTGTTACAACTATGTGCCAATCCTGGAAGCTATTACATGACTGCTGCAATAGGTGCCACCGATTCTGCTATTACATGACTGCTGCAACAAATGCCACTGATTTTTCTGTTATACGACTGCTGCAACAAATGCCACTGATCCTGAAAGTTGCTACACCTACTGTTACATGTTTTAACTTACAAGATTAGTTCTAGATCTTGTATTAATGATATCATACGAACAACTTGAGAATCGGTGATTCTCAAGGCTGTTTTGATTTTGTTTTAATTAAATGACTTTGACTTTAAATAGAAAAGATTTTGTAATAAGAAGGGCGATTTTTGACTGTGAGAAAGTGAAGTGAAGTAAAGCTTATTTTACACAAACATTTTGGAAAATTAATAGAAGAGTGGATTGAATTTCTTTAGCAGCATGTAGCCTATTTCTTTGAGAGGATTTAGTGAGAAAGAAAGGGCCCACCTTCCTCACAGATTCCCCTCTGTTTTTAATTCCATAATAGTTTTTTTAATGTGAATGATTTATCTATTAAACAATTCTAGAATACAGTTTCTATTTCAGTCTAGTTCCTTCCTGTTAGATGCGCATAAATCTGTCTCATGAGAATTAAAAGTCGATTGTTGAACACTGCTGGAGAACAAGTTTTCCTTTTTCTGCATTAGATTAAAATCTTGTTTTCAAGTAAAAGAAAATAAAAGTGTGAATTACTTTCTTGCAATAAGTAGATTTCTTTCTGCAATTAGTAGATAACTTCTTCTTGCAAAAGTAAACTAGAAAGTTATATTAGAGTAGGTAATCCAAGATTCTTATACACTCATTGGTTTAGATTTCAAATTGTGATTTCAATTCTGTAGAACTCCAACAATGTCAACATAATTGTGTTAGTGATAATTTTTGTTTCATTTTCCGTACTTCAATTAGATTAGTGTTGCTTCCATAATATAACATAGTCTGTGCACAATTATCTTGAAATAACAGACTTCCCTGGGTTGACAATTTAAATTGAACACCTTAATTTTCTATTCATTTAGACAATTAAAGTGCCCAACATAGGAGTTGATGAAAATGGAGGATCAACAATAGGATTCTTAGGATTCTTATCAGATGATGAAGTAGGATTAATTGGATGGCTCTGGGACTTTGGAGGATGAGAGTGAGATGGATTAGGAGTCCCAAAATCAATTGATTTTTTTTTTTTTTTTAACTGTCAAGTGAGGGTTCAAAAACTAGTAAAGGAAATCATCCCAGGTTCTGTCTTGTTTCCTCAATTTTGAGACAACCAGGAGTTTGATAAGCCCATGATGGAGTAGGATATGTCTAGGGTTTGTCACATTCTTACAAAATTGGGAGGACATTTTCTCAAGACTCTTCAAGAAGTAATACACAAAATTTAAAGGTTTACCAAACTGGAAGTGAGCCAAGAAGCGAAAATGGAAAGCCTTAAAGCTGGAATACTTACCCTCACAAGTGACTATCCTGGTGATGACGATCATAGGGTTAAGAAATTCATATTTAATCCATCCCTTGGAATAACCCTTATTCCTATAAATGATATGATATTTTGGTTTAAAAACCCGATTTTAACTCTGTCGTGGGATCTGGTAACCCTTGAACCATCTATCTACAATTCATGGGAGCCTTGTGGAAACAAAATTAGACTCCCCAAACACTGGAAAAACAAGTGACCGGATGTGAGAAATATTTCCATCGAACCTGAGGGAAAATTGGAGGGAAACATCATCGTCATGCCTCGGTAAACTGGCAAGGAATTGTCCTCATCTTATGTGGAGGAATATTTCTTTGCAGGATGCAAACTCAGGGATAGCTAACAATTCAAAATATGAGGAGGGTTTGTGGCGATTCGACATGGATATAGAGAAAAAGATGAGCAATAAACATAATGGGTAGAGGAGACATAGTGCTTTGTTCCAAACACAAATGATATAGGAGGGTCAATTCATGGGTTCATTTGGCACATATGAAAGCCATGCATAGTAACGTTTACATAGGGATTTTGAATTTGAATGATATTGTACCCTAAGATCAGACTCTTAAAAATCATATCACATGAAAGGTTTGATCAATGTCCAATTCAAAGACTTGGACATTATGATACTAATCATATAAAATAAGTCATAAGTCCCCTATTCATAGATTAAATGAAAGTGTGAAAAATAGTTATGACACCTTTAGCATGTTTAAATTCACCACTTGACAAATGTAACCGTGTTCTAAATTGGATTCCAATGATTATACCCGAGCTGAAGCATTAAAAATTACATTCGCATGTTATAACACTTCATACAATACCTCATCCAACACTCCATCTAACACTCCATTAGGTTTGAAAATTACACAATAGTCAACAATAGGCTTGCAATTTCCCAAGTCACTAGATTGTAAGGCTCCTATCTTCCAAAGTGGATGAGAGGATGGTTGCAATTGAAGTATCCATTCTGATTTCTTTTATTGAAATATAACTACAACAGAGAATGCTTGAGCAAAGAGATGTTAGTTTCTTAGTCGAGTTCCAATCTCTATAGTGGAGAAGGAATTTTATGAATAGACATAACAAAACTGTTGAGTTATGAACATCCTCCTCTCTCTTGGAACAATAAAGCTATACAAATTCTTTGATCAGTTCTCCCTTTTATTGGTCATGAGAAGAGACCCAAAAAAAAATTGTGATGTAGTACCAAGCTTGTAATCTACACAAAAACAAAGTAGTTATGAGATTACTAAAATAATATATAACTGATCATCTTTCATCATCATGATATGAAACTATTAACAATTGACGACATATATAGATTGATAAATTTAATGAAAAAGAGTGGTTTAATGGTATATCTATTCATGGAAGAAATCATATAGCCTTTTCACATAGACTTCCTAAACAAATGAACAACTGTTGTCTCAGGAAATCCCTTCCCTCCTAATCATAGTATCATTTCCAAAATCAATCATATAGGAAACTGGTCAATCCTTCCAAGATCCTCAGATTTATAGCTTCCGAGTGTATAGGTAAATTTCACATGTTATCCTATAAAAATGGTTAAGATCATGGCCCCACCTGTAAGACAAAAAATCTTACATATAGTTAAGAAGAATTAGATAAGAGGGTCTTAATATCATCTTTTGGTTAGCTCCCAATGGCTAGTCAATGGAGTTCATTTACTTTTACTTAACCATGCATACTCCATTTTAATCATGCCCACAAGTAGTTCCATACATCAAGACAAGTTTTAAAATTAAGGACTTATTACTTATGATTTTTAAATCATCATCATCTCCATGTAGAATGCCCCACTTCCAACAAGCTTGTTTAGTACTTCAACGAGTTTACCTAGTCATACCATAGTCCGGTACCCGCTTCCAATAGACCTGTTCATTATCTTGATGGATTAGCCTCTTACACCCTTTTTATAGCAGAGACTCGTCCTTGCCCCCACCTTTAAGTATATGAATGTTTATTTTTTCAATAAGATGGGGAGGCAACTCTGAAAACCTTTTACAAATTGGGATGGTATTTAAGTTGGAGGATGGTTTTTTTCTTTTTATATATATTACCTTTATAGATTGTCCTAATGTAAGGTATACTTAAGTGAATATAACCAATCCGAAGATATAGAACAATCAAGCTTATTAATGTGTAGTGGATGGAACCATCGGAAAATAAACAAATATATCTACATGCCCCTCTCACCTTCTTCTATTGAAGTTAAATTGATGTTTCCATGGCTAACCATCAATTAGACCTTCTTGCAACTCTTTTATAAAAATACTTTACTCACCTACTCATAGATCTGGATGGATTGTACTAGTAGCCTCTAGATTTTATGAGAACAATGTCACTTTCTTTTAGTATATTTTTTGGTGGTTTAGGGATATGATTAGTTGTTATAAAATATTCCCTCGAATACTAGGTTAAAAATAAGATAGAATTCTTATCAAAAAAACTAAAAATGACAAATAGTTTTTATTCATGATAAAAGTAGTCATTACTCAAATGATACCCAATAAGATGATGAAATTTAAGTATAATAACTATTGATACTAAGAGGTGGGTGAATCAGTATCAAGTACAATTTTAAAAAAAAATCAACTTATACTTAAACCATTCAATTATATCCAATGAGAAATGAACAATAGTATAAGAGTACACCAAAACACCACAATACACCATGCACAATATATGAGAAATAATCAATAGTTATTGTTCAAGGGAAGTAATGACTTCCAAAGGTAGCTACAGCTTCCAAATATAAAGGGAGGGATAAAAATCCAAGAGGAAGATAAAATCCTCCAATATCAAGAGAGGGTTGAACTCTCCATCCTTGTCCCTTCCTTCCACCCAAGAATATATGAGAGATAATAAAACTTTACATTAAATCATCACCATCAACCAACCATCACATAGAGCCTGATAATGATTCCTGAGACTTCTTCAACTTTTGTAATTCTTCAATTCATGGAATACTCTGATCCTGTAGATAATATTACTCAATGTATTCTATGAAACTCCTCCATTTTTCACTCCTTGAATCCTCCCCAAAAAGAAGTTATAGAAAGAATGGCAGACTTTATTCAATTCTGGTTTATTCAGGAGAGTGAGCTTGTACAGAATTCTTCATGCTCAATATTTAACATCAGATTATGAAACTCACAAAAATGAAACTAAAGTCCATACTCTTTCCAATGAAATTTGTCCCACATCATTTGGATTCTCTATGAAGAAGTTATGTCTATTTTACCCCGAACACCTGTTTATTGACTAGCTTCAGGACTGGTCAAAAACCCTATCTTCCACAGAGTGTATCTCCATAATTATAGTGAATCAAGAACTACAACTTTTACCAAAGGTACCTTGATATGTCTTCTCAATACCTTATCAATTTCACCATCTAAATAATTACAGAAAATTTTTATAGTAAAAATGGTAAGATGACCTGTAAATAACATACCTTAGAACACATCACTAAAAGACTTCATCCTCCCTTGAAATCCGACCTTCTTTACTTTTAATTTCCTCTCAAATTCGACTTGTGTATCAAATGAATGTATACTGATATTTATTTATGCCATTTATGTCACTTCCTTTTAACATTAGGGCCGACCTGACACTTTCTTATTTTGTAATTCTTTTCTTTAATTATCTTCAAGGCCTACATGTACTTCATTCTTCAATTCACTTTTTCATCTTCAAAAATTTATTTCTCTTAAACTATGAGAATCCATGTGATGTGTCACCTACCACTAGAAATAACATGATGTATAATATCCATCCATGGGTTTTGTTTCTGCATGTACATTTTCCTTCATGTCCAAATACCTTCATCAAACTTCCAGTCTAAAACCAATGACTAGGGTTGACATCAATGACAACAACCAATATTCCAACAATCTCCCCCTTTGTCATTGATGGAAACACTCATGCTCCCCCTATCATCATGATCCCAATTTCTCTCCCCCTTTGACATCAATGGAAAAGGGTAGGGCTTCTCCCCCTGAGTTCAATGGCATAAGGTGACCTTCTTCTTTGGGGCTGCGCCCCCTAAACATGTGGCACTCAATAACACTTCATCCTTATTTTTGGTCTTTGGGACTTTTTCTTCCTTGGAATTATTTTATGTGGCTTCTGTCTTCTCTCTCTTCTTCATGCCTGTGATGTATATGTTGTTCGGTCTTCTTGTTGCAGTTGCAACCAATATTCCTGAGTTATTTTCTCTGATTTTACATTTTTGGGAGTCAAACGTAAGAGTGTATCGTTGATCACACATTTTACTAACACTGAGTAGATTATGCTTCAAGTGTTCAACCAATAGGACATTCTTTGATTTTACATTTTTTCTTCCAAGCTCTACTACACCTTATCCAAGTATTTTGGCAGATGAGTCATCTCCAAATGCAACATTTCCACCCTTTCTCTTCAAGCTGATGATTTTGTCTTGATCCCCGGTCATGTGTGAAGAACATCCATTGTCTATGTACCATTCATCTTCTTCTTTACATTCTTCAACGGTTAATCCTATTCGACAATCTTCATTGTTTGGAATCTCTTTCATTCTCCATAATATGGTTGGAATAGGGACATACTCATTCATATATCTATAATCTCATGCTTTGTGACCAAGATAATTACATTTGTAGCATACAATATTTTTGTCCATCAATGGGGAAAATGAATTATAAATTCTGTTGAAAAATCCATGATTATTTCCATATATTCTATTTAGACCATTCATGTTTCTTGCGTATTTGTTCCTTTCATTGATTCTGCAATTAATTGCCTTATGTCCAAAATTTTCGCAAGTATAACAATGACCAAGAAAGAAATTTCGATACCTTGGAGAAAGTGGCCTTCTTTGTGATGTAGTCCATATGGGTTCATGATCTACTCTTCTGTAGTTTCCTTCATACTGATTGCAACTTCTTTGATTCCTAAAGGTAGGAGGTCTTCTTGGATATTCATCTCTTTTGTAATCATTCCTTCTTTCTGGTATCCTAGTCCACTTTGTAAGTTTTAAACTTGTGAAGTAAAGAAATGCATATAGATTCTTAAGAAAAACAAAATTTAATCAATGGCTCATACACAAAGTACATAGAGATTTTATACCGGAAACCTTCAACCGGGAAAACCTTTCTTATATTTGTTGGGTATGTGTTATATTCTTTGCATGTGTGTGTGTGTGGGTGCGTCTGACGATCCCTTCACCTAGGGATTTGCCGTGTGCACCGGGCGCTTTCCTAGGGGGGTCCCAGGGGGGGGCAGGTATGCCCCCCCCTGGTTACGCGGAGCGTTCGGGGCAATGCCCCAAAATTTTTTTTTGGGCGGTTTTTTGCTATTTTTAGCTGATTTGTAAATTAATCCTGGATTAAGGGATTAGGGTTTTGGTATCTATTGAATACCTAAAAACATTGTATATATTGTATGGCGAATGGTGAAATTCGATATAATGAAAAAGAAAGGTTTTCCCGGTTGAGGGTTTTCGGTAAAGATCTCTGTGTATTCTGTGTATGAGCCATTGATTAATTTTTGTATTTCTTAAGAATATATATGCATTGCTTTACTTCGCAGGTTTAAAACTTACATGTGGTATCAGAGCACGTTTTTGGCTTCAGAGGGACGCCTTTGTTACTAAGGGTTTGGCTCGGTCTTGATAGATCAAGTTTATCTTGGGTCTGTGATAAACCTGGGTTCAGTGGGAGCTTTTGCAGAGGAGATTTGAGTAAAGTAAAAGGAATGGCGAGCTCATCTAGAATCGAGATAGAGAAGTTCAA
>ML785945.1:194053-217747 GCA_009831015.1 Picea engelmannii
GAGTAACAATGGGCATTGCTGCCCTGGATTGTTGACTATATAATCCCCTAGACCCCTGGATGCAAAGAAAACAACAAGTGGGAGAATGTTGGGTATGTGTTATATTCTTTGCATGTGTGTGTGTGTGGGTGCATCAGATATGATGACTGCATCTGATGATTCCTTCACCTAGGGCTCTGCCGTGTGCGCTGGGCGCTTTCCTAGGGGGGGTCCTAGGGGGGGGTAGGTATGCCCCTCCCTAGTTACGCGGAGCGTTCGGGGCAACGCCCCAAAATTTTTTTTTGGGCGGTTTTTTGCTATTTTTAGCGGATTTTGCTATTTTTAGCTGATTTGTAAATTAATCCCGGATTAAGGGATTAGGGTTTTGGTATCTACGGAATACCTAAAAACATTGTATATATTGTATGGCAAATGGTGAAATTCGATATAATGAAAAAGAAAGGTTTTCCCGGTTGAGGGTTTCCGGTAAAGATCTCTGTGTATTCTGTGTATGAGCCATTGATTAATTTTTGTATTGCTTAAGAATATATATGCATTGCTTTACTTCGCATGTTTAAAACTTACAATATTAATTATATCAAATTTCACCATTCACCATACAATATATACAATCGTTTTAGGTATTCCATAGATACCAAAACCCTAATCCCTTAATCCAGGATTAATTTAGTAAACCAATAAAAATAGAAAAATTAGACGCAGTTGTCGAATCTGACGTGCCCACACACACACACATGCAAAGAATATAACACATACCCAACATTCTCCCAGTTGTTGTTTTATCTGCAACCAATGGTCCAGAGGATTATATAGTCAACAATCCAAGGCAGCAATGCCCATTTTTACTCTACATCAGGAGAACTTTTCTGTGCTCACAGACTTTGTCAATGAATATGCAACATTCTTCAAAGTGTCAACCTTTTCCAGCAACACCTTCTTTTCCTCAACCATGTCTCTCACAAAGTGATATTGAACATCGATATGCTTTGTCTTTGAATGATAAGTTGGGTTCTTTGCTAGGAATATTTCACTCTGACTGTCACAATTTAATCTCTATGCTTGTTGTACCAACTCAATACATGAACACAATCTTTGTAACCATAATGCTTCCTTTCTTGCATGAGTGACTGTCATGTATCCAAATTTTTTAGTTGAGAGTGCCAGTACTAAAACTTGTCTTTTGCTCATCCAACTGATTGCTCCTCCAAATAGGTTAAACACATACCCACTTGTAGATCTTCTGCGATCCATATCTCCAGCACAGTCTACATCAACAAAGCCATGTATGTCCACCACTCTGTCCAATCCTAGTCTTCCTTGGTAGCACAATCCATAACTGGTAGTGCCACGAAGATACCTGAAGACCCTCTTTACTATTGTCCAATGCTCCTTCCCTTTTTTTGACATATACCTTCTCAAAACTCCCACTGCATGTGTAATGTACGGTCTAGTACAGACCATTGCATACATCAAACTGCCAACTGCACTAGAATACAGAACATGGGACATGTCCTCTTCTTCTTGTGTCTTGGGACATTGATCTACAGATAACTTTACACCTATAGGAATAGGAACCTTGACTAGTTTACTTCCATGCATATTAAACCTCTGTAATATCGTCTCAACATATTTTCTCTCATTCAACCAGAGTTTCATGTTTGCACGATCTCTTTTAATCTCCATTCCCAGAATGAAGTTAGCAACACCGATATCCTTCAAGTCAAATTTGGAGGATAGCTGCGATTTCACCTCCTTGATAACATCCATGTTATTTCCTACCAACAACATGTCATCAACATACAACACTACATAAATGAAGTGATTACCAACCTGCTTGGAATATACACAGTGATTGACCCTGCTTCTTACAAATCCCAATCCAAGGATGTATGTGTCAAACTTTTGGTACCACATCCTAGGTGATTTATTCAGACCATATAGTGACTTCTTTAGCTTACATACCAACTCTTTCTTTCCATTCACTACAAAGCCTTTTGGGTGCTTCATGTAGATTTCTTCTTCCAGATCCCCATGTAGAAATGTTGTCTTCACATCCATCTGTTCCACTTCAAGATAAAAAGCAACAACAATAGATAAAATAAATCTAATAGAAGTTAACTTAGAAACAGGAGAAAAAATATCACCAAATTCAATTCCCTCTACCTGGGAATAACCTTTTTCTACTAACCGAGATTTGTATTTCTCCACTTTACCTTGTGCATTAAACTTCTTCTTAAACAACCATTTTCTACCAACAAATTTTCTTCCAGCTGGCAACTCAACTATATCCCATGCCTCATTCTTATCCAAGGCATCCATTTCTTCAACCATGGCCTTCGTCCAGAGTTTACTATCCTCTGAATTCACTGCTTCCCTGATAGTTCTGGGATCATCATTAGTAATAGATAAAGCAAAATTGGAACAGAAATCAGGTGGACTATACCTTTCTAGTTTCCTTTTATCTCTCACTGATCTCCTCAATACTGAGGTATGAGGTTCTTCTTCTTCTTCTTCTACTTCCTCTTCTTCAGATGATTTAGATTTTGCATCATCCAATTCAAGCTCTATTTTATCAGGTTCACCTTGCATTGGTAGGAATTCCTATTTGGACAGATCTTTTACCTCTTTAAAAACAACATCTCGATTGTAAACAATCTTCTTGGTTTCTGGGTTCCAAAGCTTATAACCTTTCACACCATCTTTATAACCAATAAAGATACACTTTTCATCCTTTTTATCTAGCTTACTCCTATTTTCCTTTGGAACATGTACATAAGCATCACAACCAAACAATCTAAGATGTTGAAGAGAGGGTTTCTTTCTATACCATACCTCGTGTGGATTTTTATCATCCAAAGCTGATGAAGGTGATCGATTGACCAGGTATCATGTAATACTCACTGCCTCTGCCCATAATTCCCATCCTAACTCGACACCATTGAGCATGCTCCTTGCTTTTTCCATCAGTGTCCCGTTCATCCTTTCTACAACTCCATTCTGCTGAGGAGTGTATGGAGTAGTCTTCTGCCTTTCTATACCACACTTCTTATAGAATTCTTTGAATTCATTTCCGCAGAATTCTACACCATTATCTGTTCTCAATACCTTTATTTTCTTCTCTGCCTGATTTTCTACCAGAGCCTTAAACTCTTTAGATTTATCAAATATGTCATATTTCTTTCTAAGAAAATAAATCCACGTGTTCCTTGAGAAATCATCTATGAATGAAACATAATACACAGACTTACCTAGTGATGGAACGGGCACAGGTCCAAACACATCACTGTGTATCAACTCTAAGATCCCCTTTACTCTTGTAGAACCAGATGGGAATGTTACTCGATTCTGTTTACCATATATGAAATTCTCACAGAAATCAAAATCTAGAGTGCAACTGGCCATACCTTCAACCATACCTTTACCGTGTAGTGTTTGAATGCACTTTTCTCCAATATGCCCTAGTCTTTGATGCCACACCATAGTCTTCTTTTCTAGGACAATATTGATCTTGTGTCCTTCATTTCTCTTCTCAGGGACAACATAACTGTTGCACCCATTAGTATAAGTTCTTCTCAACAACTTGTACAAAGTTCGACATCAAACTCCCCTCATCAACGCCATTGCTCCTCATACCATCTTGCAAGTGTTCTTTCCAAATACAATATTCACTCCTACATCATCCAATTTGCTTACAGATATTAGGCTCTTGTCTAGTTTTGGAATGTGAAGAACCCCAGGGAGTGTTCTAATCCTTCCATATTTTAGCAACAACTTAACCCTTCCACGTCCCATGATTTTTGGTGTCAAGTCATCTCCTAGGAATACATCACCACCATCATATTTTTCATATTCAGAGAACCACTCCCTGTGAGGAGTCATGTGGTATGATGCACCTGAGTCGATCAACCATACATCATGGTATGCATGTGTACCTGTAGATGCCATGTAAACATCACCTCCTTCTTCAGTGGAGGTTTTCATCTCTATGGAAGAGGTATTATCAGATCCCTTTGGTTTTTCAACCTTCTTAGACTTGCAATCTTTCTTATAATGCCATGTTTTACCACACTTCCAACATTTCCTCAAAGATTTTCCTGGAGACTTATATCTACCTATAGATTTAGGCCTCCCCCTCGAAGACTTACCAGGATTCCTGTCTTGGGTACGACCTCTTACAAATAAATCATTTCTGCTATGACCATCCATGCTTTTTCACCTCATCGCTTCAGATAACAAGGATGCAACTACATCCTCATACTTCAATGTAGATTGAGTGGTACTACCTATTGCTACAACCAGATTATCCCAAGAGTCTGGAAAATAACATAACAAAGTAATACACTTATCTTCTTTTGCAATCATAATATTAATAGAGATAAGTTGAATTACCAGAGTATTAAAGGCATTTAGATGTTCTGTCACAGAATATCCATCTTCCATCCTAAGATGATACAACTTCTTTTGAAGAAACAACTTGTTTACCAGGGACTTTGATTGATTCAAATTCCCCAAATTATCCCATAGTTCCTTGGCTGTAGATTCTCTTGAGACATTCAACAACACTGAATCTGCCAGGTAGAGTCGAATAGTACTCCTTGCTCTTCTGTCCAACTTCTCCCAATATTCATTCGACATACTAGTAGGTGGTGTATTGGTAGTTTGTGTACTAGTAGGTTGTGTACCAGTAGCCTGTGTGCTAGTATATGGTGTACCAGTAGGCTATGTACCAGGATACACAATGATCCATTATTCTTTGTCTACAAGAAGGTCCTCCTTATTCAACTTCCATAGCTCAAAGTTTTTACCGTTGAATTTCTCTATCTCGATTCTAGAAGAGCTTTCCATTCCTGTTTTTGCACTTAAATCACCACTGCAAAATCTCCCACTAAAACCAGGTTTATCATAGACCCAAGATAAAATTGATCTATCAAGACCGAGCCAAAACCTCAACAAAACATGCGTCCCTGATGCAGGAGCATCGCCCACATCAAGCATGCCTGCGCGAGAGCAGAGGACAGCTGGACAAGCCAACAAATTTTCTTTTTGGATTTCACCTTGATATGGTTGCGCCAAACATTAATGTGGGGATTTAATGAAGTGATTTTGTATATTGTAATGGACCTTGAGCGGATAGCTCACGTCCTTAGGTAGATGAGGCATTTAATAGATTTAATGTAAAGTTAGATAGGAATTTAATTCTAGATTTGATAGCTTTAGAGCTCGAGAGGGAAACGGGATATAGACACCCTCCTTTGTACATTGTATTATCATCAAGCATTCAGAAGAGAGGGGCATGTAGATAAATCCGTGAAGAACACCCATGTACAGATGTGTTTGAATTAATAGAGCGAAGTCCTGATTCAAATTCATGGCTGGTGTTATTTCTCTGTGCTGATGATGTGCTCATGAATGATTGTTTTCTGGTTATGCATTTTCTTTATATATGTTGTGCCTGTGATTTTAGGTTTTAAATGAAGTCTGAAAGAGAATGAGTTTCGATTGTTTCTCTATCTAAGCCAGGATATTCCTGCAAGGTGTGCAGTTGAATTCATCCGCAAGGAGTGCATTGATGAGGGCTCGATAGCTGAATTTTTGTTCTTATTTCCCAGGAGCTGATTTGGGTTGTCACAGCTGTGCAAGTGAGGTGAAGGCTGAAGAGGAAGTCTCAGAGGTTAATCTGGGTCAAGGAGGTAGATGACTGTTGCTGCAGGAAGTGTGCAGAGTCAAGGGGATTCAAAACTTAGGAGTTGTTGAACGATTGCACAAGGAGTGCGCATAAGCCCTATGAAGAGTCAGAGAAGGAAAAGTTCAAAAGGTTTAGTACCTTCGGGTCATTTTTAAAGAGGAACATTTAGTCATTTTGAGAAATCTCCAAAGAGGAGAAATCGACGGTCAGGATTCGTCGAGGGAATTAGTGAAGTCCTGACAGCCGTCAAATCTTGGAGAAGTTGCGTTGGATTTAAGCCTTGGTGCGTAGGGAAGGAGTCAGAGCTCATTGGGACTTGACTCATCGGAAAATCGAGGTTTCCAGTAACGAGAGATCTATGATCGTGGGAGTCACGAAACTCTGAATCACGATGGACACACACACAACTACAGGTTCACCGCGAAGACAGGTGTCATCGGGGTTCAGGACTTGGGGAACCTTTTGAGTTTGTGTAATGGGAATCACGACTTCCCGAAACATGATTTCCCGATCACACAGAAGTCCGAGCCATAGGCACTGGAGAGGAGGACAGGTGTCGGGGAAGTCAACCTTTGCAGGGGTCAACGCAAGGTGGCATCGGGAATCGGAGATTCGTGGTGCTAGCAAAACGCGACATCGCATACGTCGATTTCCCGATAGGGAAATTCTTGATAGGAGCGAAGAAGTATCGACATTGAGACCCATCTGGTTTCAGGGTTTTGGTTAGCATGAGGAACGTGCTCACAAGTTTCACGAAAATGCAAAACCCAATTTCCCAATAAGGCAAAAGGGGAGATCACAGAGAGAGTTCTGTGGGTATTGAGGTGTCCCGAAAAGGGATCGGAAGAACCTGGAAAGTTCTTCGGGCCGAGAGTATAAGAAGGTCCTGAGGAGGTGGACGTGCTCAGTGGAGCATGGTCCTTGCACCAAGTGGTATCATAGCGGGAATACCTTTTCTTTTGTAGCAAATAAGGAGAAGGAGTAAATACACCATCCCACCCAGAAGAGAAAGGCAGTCACCTGATCCCGAAAATAGGGAGGTGCGAAGAAGAGGTAGGCCAGCAGGAAATCCAAAAATGGAGAGACAGATGAGCGATCTCCGAGCAAGGTTAGAAGAGATGGAGACAACTCAGAGACACGGAGTTGGTGCAGGGGATCTTAGTGATTCCGAAGTTGAAGAGGAAGTTGGACATGAAGAAGGGGTCACAGCAGAAGATGCTTCAACTGAGCGACTGATCAAAGCCATTTCCAGGATGAGTTCAAAGACAAAAATGGGCATTCTAGATTATGAAGGAAGTCTGGATGCAGAAGAGATGTTGGATTGGATCCGTGATTTTGACACCTACTTCGACTATGAATATATCGAAGAGGATAAGAAAGTAAAGCATGTTGTTACACATTTGAAAGGACATGCAACATTATGGTGGGACAAGGTTCAAGCGGATAGACATTCCAAAGGCAAACAGAGAATTAAAAGCTGGGATCGAATGATTGCAAAAATGAAGGCAAAATTCATCCCAAGGGATTATCAAATCACACTGTTCAGGCGGATGCAAAACCTGAGACAAAAGTTGATGATGGTGAAGGAATACACCGAAGAATTTTACAATCTCAATATCAGAGAAGGTCATCGGGAGATTGATGATGAAAAAGTTGCCAGGTATATGAATGGATTAAGATATGATATCCAGGATGAGATGAGCATGGTTACCATTAGGACGATGGAAGATTCTCATCAGATGGCCCTGAAAGCTGAAGAAAAACTGAGCCCTAAGCAAGGTCAGCGAGGGCGAGGCAGGATTCAACCCAGAGGCAAGGCAGTTGCCCAGGATAAATACCAGAAGCCCAAAGAGGAATGGAAGAGACCTAGGGGTAAGGTTGAAAGAGGTGGAACCTCACAGCGAGGACAACAAAATGATCAGCGAGGAGATTATGCTGATGCAAACACTTTTCCTCGTACCAGGGGTCGAGGTAGAGGAAGAGGTGGAGTGATCACATGTTTTACATGTGGAAAGAATGGGAACAAGTCATTCGAGTGTCCAGAGAAGAAGAAAGATATTGGAGAATCTCACATTACTGAAGCACAAAGGCGTGATGTTGAGAATGAGGACACAGGAAGTGGAAGGTCACTGACGGTGCACAAGGTTCTCTTAACACATGAGAAGGAGGTGGAGGACACAACTCAAAGGACCAGACTTTTCAGAACCACATGCAAGACCAAGGACAGAAAGTGTAAGGTTATTGTAGATAGCGGAAGCACTGATAATCTCGTTTCGACCGAGATGGTGGAAAAGTTGGAGCTGGAGACAACTGATCACCCGAGTCCGTATAAAGTTTCATGGTTGCAGAAGGGACATCAGGTGAGTGTCACTAAACAATGTTTAGTTGAATTCAATATGGGAGAATATAAGGATAAAATTTTATGTGATGTTATTCCCATTGATGTATGTCATTTATTGCTGGGTAGACCATGGCAATATGACAGAAATGTGGTTCATGATGGGAGAATGAACACATATACCCTGGAGAAGGATGGGAGGTCACATACGTTGCTTCCGATAAAGGATAAGGAGGTGAAACTGGAAGTAAGCAACACAATACTTCTCATGAGTGGGAAGGAGCTTATTACAGAGATGGAGAAGAAGGAAGATCCACAATTCTTTGTTGTCAGAAAGCCAAGGATTATTCTGACTAGCACAAGGGTGGATGATTTACCAGAAGATATTCAGGAACTGCTGGAGGAGTTCACTGACATCATCGTGGACGAATTACCTCATTCGTTGCCACCGGTAAGAAGTGTGAGTCATCATATTGACCTCATACCAGGAGCAAGTTTGCCGAACAAAGCTGCATACAGGTTGACGCCGTAGGAGAATGAGGAGGTAAAGAACCAGGTCCAGGATTTGCTGGATAAAGGATTGATCAGGGAAAGTTTAAGTCCATGTGTCGTTCCAATAGTGCTTAGTCCGAAGAAGGATGGAGGTTGGAGAATGTGAACTGACTCATGAGCGATCAACAAAATAACCATCAGGTACAAGTTTCCACTGCCGAGAATGGATGATATGATGGATTGCCTGAGCGGGGCGAATTATTTTTCAAAAATTGATCTGAAGAGTGGATATCACCAGATTCGCATGAGGGAAGGCGATGAATGGAAGACAACATTCAAGACAAACGAAGGTTTGTACGAATGGTTGGTCATGTCGTTTGGCTTGACAAATGCATCGAGCACATTCATGAGGCTGATGAATGAAGTCCTGAGGGAATTCATCGGGAAATTTGTTGTCGTATATCTGGATGATAAACTGATTTTCAGCAAGACAAAGGCTGAACATTTGAAACATTTGACCATTGTGATGAGAAAACTACAGCAAGAGAAGCTGTTTATCAACATGAAGAAATCTTCATTCATGAAGAAATATTCATTCATGAAGACAGAGCTCATTTATTTGGGTTTCTTCATATCGACGAATGAGTTGAAGATGGATCCGAGTAAGGTGGACGTGATTAAAAATTATCCATCACCGAGAAATGTTTTTGAGGTGAGGAGTTTCCATGGTTTGGCTAGTTTCTACCAAAAGTTCATCAGGAACTTCAGTGGAATTAGCGCAGCGATGATGGACACAGTGAAGAAGAGACATAAGTCTTTTCATTGGACCATAGAGGCTGAGAAGAGCTTCAATTTGTTGAAGCGAAAGATCACAGAGCAACCAGTGTTGGTGTTGCCGAATTTCACGAAGACATTTCAGGTGAAATGTGATGCAAGCAGATATGCCTTAGGAGCAGTCTTGAGCCAGGAGGACAGACCAATTTCATATTTCAGCGAGAAGCTGGATGAAGCAAAGCTGAAATACTCCACGTATGATAAAGAATTATATGCTATCATACATGCATTAAAGAAGTGGAGGCATTACTTGATCCCAAAAGAGTTTGTACTGTATAGTGATAATCATGCATTACAGTTTGTGACTCAGTAGGAGAAGTTGAATCAGAAACATGCAAAATGGGTAGAATATATGCAGAATTTTACATTTGTAATTAAACACATTTCAGGGACTGCTAACAAAGTGGCTGATGCTTTGAGCAGGAAATGTTTGTTGCTGCAGGATTTCGGAGTCAAGACATTGGGCTTTGAAAATCCGAGGGACATGTATGCAGGAGACGCAGATTTCGGAGAGGCATATGAAGCAGCTGAGAATCCAGTTCTCAGAGATCGGAGCCCTTGGATAGATTATATGATCTAGGAGGGATTGTTGTTCAGAGGAAATCAATTGTGTATTCCAAATTTCTCCATGAGGGAGAACTTGATAAAATAAAAGCATAGTGGAGGCTTGGCAGGGCATTTTGGCCACGACAAGACCTTTGCATAGCTGAGAGAATCATATTTTTGGCCAGGAATGTGAGTAGATGTCAAGAGGTTTGTTGACAGATGTCGAATTTGTCAGCATTCGAAAGGGAGAAAGCAGAATGCAGGATTTTATCAACCATTGCCCATAGCCGAGAGGCCATGGGAGGCGATTAGCATGGATTTTGTATTAGGTTTGCCAAGGATGCAGAGAGGGGTTGATTCCATCTTTGTGGTGTTGGACAGGTTTTCAAAGATGGCACACTTCATTCCATGCCAGAAGACCATCAATGCGACGCACATCGCAAACTTATTTTCCAAGGAAGTCATTCGACTCCATGGATTGCCGAAAAGTATTGTTTCGGACAGGGATACCAAATTCATTGGACATTTCTGGAGGATGCTATGGAAGAAGCTAGGAAATAAACTGGCATTTAGTTCATCTTACCATCCACAGACAGATGGACAAACGGAAGTGGTCAACAGGAGTCTGGGAGACTTGTTAAGAAGCCTGGTGACAGAGCACCATAGCAGCTGGGATAGCGTGTTGCCACAGGCAGAGTTTGCATACAACGATTCAGTGAATTGGAGAACAGGAAAGAGTCCATTTCATATTGTGTATGGGACACAACCAAGAGGAGTTTCTGAATTATGAGATTCAGAACAGATTGCAACTAGCAGCGCTAGTGTAGAAGAATTCACTGAAGCAATGAAGGAACTTCACAGCAAGGTGAAGCAGCGACTGCAAGATTCAAATCAGGAGTATAAGCGCAGAGTAGATCAGCATCGGCGATAACTTCAGTTCAAAGTTGGTGATCTGGTTCTGGCACATCTGAGGAAGGAAAGGTTCCCGAGGGGAACATACAACAAGCTTAAGATGAAGAAAATTGGGCCATGCAGAGTACTGAAGAAATTCGGAGAGAATGCGTATAAAATTGAATTTTCGGATGGCATCAGGATATCTCTGATATTTAATGTTTCAGATTTATACCCATACGAGGCTGGAGCAACAGAAACTGGAATCAAGGAACTAGTGATCCAATGGATGAAACAATTAACAGTAGCAGATAAGCCACAGATGGATTACATACTAGACAAGCGAGTGGGTAAGAAGACCAGGTGTAAGCAGTATTTTGAGTATCTGGTCAAGTGGAAGAATCACCCAGTGGAAGATGCTAGCTGGGAAGGCGAAGCAGTGATATAGAAGCATGGACAGACTGTGCAGGAGCTCATGGATAGGAGCCCATGAAATTTTTCAAGAAAGGGAGTATGATGCAGGAGCATCGCCCACGTCAAGCAAGCCAACGCGAGAGTAGAGGACAGCTGGACAAGCCAACAGATTTTCTTTTTGGATTTCACCTTGATATATTTGCACCAAACATTAATGTGGGGATTTAATGAAGCACTTTTGTATATTGTAATGGACCTTGAGTGGATAGCTCATGTCCTTAGGTAGATGAGGCATTTAATAGATTTAATGTAAAGTTAGATAGGAATTTAATTCTAGATTTGATAGCTTTAGAGCTCGAGAGGGAAATGGGATATAGACACCCTCCTTTGTACATTATATTATCATCAAGCATTCAGAAGAGAGGGGCATGCAAAGAAATCCATGAAGAACACCCATGTACAGATGTAATTGAATTAATAGAGTGAAGTCCTGATTCAAATTCATGGCTGGTGTTATTTCTCTGTGTTGATGATGTGCTCATGAATGATTGTTTTCTGGTTATGCATTTTCTTTATATATGTTGTGCTTGTGATTTCAGGTTTTAAATGAAGTCTGAAAGAGAATGAGTTTCAATTGTTTCTCTATCTGAGCCAGGAGATTCCTGCAAGGTGTGCAGTTGAATTCATCCGCAAGGAGTGTGTTGATGAGGGCTCGATAGCTGAATTTTTGTTCTTATTTCCCAAGAGCTAATTTGGGTTGTCGTAGCCATGCAAGTGAGGTGCAGGCTGAAGAAGTAGTCTCAGCGGTTGGTCTGGATCAAGGAGGTAGATGACTGTTGCTGCAGGAAGTGTGTAGATTTGAGGGGATTCAACACTTAGGAGTTGTTTAACGATTATGCAAGGAGTGCACACAAGTCCTCTGAAGAGTCAGAGAAGGAAAAGTTCAAGAGGTTTAGTACCTTCGGGTCATTGTTGAAGAGGAACATTTAGTCATTTTGAGAAATCTCCAAAGAGGAGAAATCGACGGTCAGGATTTGTCGAGGGAATTAGTGAAGTCCCGACAGCCGTCAGATCTTGGAGAAGTTGCGTTGGATTTAAACCTTGGTGCGCAGGGAAGGAGTCAGAGCTCATCGGGACTCGACTCATCGGAAAATCGGGGTTTCCAGTAATGAGAGATCTGTGATCGCGGGAGTCGCGAAACTCTGAATTGCGACGGACACATACACAGCTACAGGTTCACCGCGAAGATAGGTGTCATCGGGGTTTGGGACTTGGGGAACCTCGTGAGTTTGTGTAACGGGAATCGCGACTTCCCGAAACGCAATTTCCCGATCACACGAAAGTTTGAGCCATAGGCACTGGAGAGGAGGACAGGTGTCGGGGAAGTCAACCTTTGCAGGGGTCAATGCAAGGTGGCATCGGGAATCGGAGATTCGTGGTGCTAGCAAAACGCGACATCGCATACGCCGATTTCCCGATAGGTAAATGCCCGATAGGAGTGAAGAAGTATCGGCATTGAGACCCATCGGATTTCGGGGTTTTGGTTAGCATGAGGAACGTGCTCACGAGTTTCACGAAAATGTGAAACCCGATTTCTCGATAAGGCAAAAGGGGAGATCGTGGAGAGAGTTCTGTGGGTATTGGGGTGTCCCGAGAAGGGATCAAAAGAGCCTGGAAAGTTCTTTGGGCCGAGAGTATAAGAAGGTCCTGAGGAGGCGAACGTGCTCAATGGAGCGTGGTCCTTGCACCAAGTGGTATCAGAGCGGGAATACCTTTACTTATGTAGCAAACAAGGAGAAGGAGTAAATACACCATGCCACCTAGAAGAGAAAGGCAGTCACCTGATCCCGAAGACAGGGAGGTGCAAAGAAGAGGTAGGCCAGCAGGAAATCCAGAAATGGAGAGATAGATGAGAGATCTCCGAGCAAGGTTAGAAGAGATGGAGACAGCTCAGAGACACGGAGTTGGTGTAGGGGATCTTAGTGATTCCGAAGTTGAAGAGGAAGCTAGACATGAAGAAGGGGTCACAGCAAAAGATGCTTCAACCGAGCGATTGATCAAAGCCATTTCCAGGATGAGTTCAAAGACAAAAATGGACATTCTATCTTATGAAGGAAGTTTGGATGCAGAAGAGATGTTGGATTGGATCTGTGCTTTTGACACCTACTTCGACTACAAAGATATCGAAGAGGATAAGAAAGTCAAGCATGTTGTTACGCGTTTGAAATGACATGCAACATTATGGTGGGACGAGATTCAAGCAGATAGACATTCCAAAGGCAAACAAAGAATTAAAAGCTGGGATCGAATGATTACAAAAATGAAGGCAAAATTCATCCCAAGGGATTATCAAATCACATTGTTCAGGCGGATGCAGAACCTGAGATAAAAGTTGATGACGGTGAAGGAATACACCGAAGAATTTTACAAGCTCAATATCAAAGCAGGTTATCGGGAGAGCGATGATGAAAATGTTGCCAGGTATATGAATGGCTTAAGATACGATATCCAGGATGAGATGAGCATGGTTACCATTAGGACGGTGGAAGATGCTTATCAGATGGCCCTGAAAGCCGAAGAAAAACTGATCCGTAAGCAAGGTCGGCGAGGGCGAGGCAGGAGTCAGCCCAGAGGCAAGGCGGTTGCCCAAGATAAATACCAGAAGCCCAAAGAGGAATGGAAGAGACCTCAAGGTAAGGTTGAAAGAGGTCTAACCTCACAACGAGGATAGCAAAATGATCAGCGGGGATATTATGCTGATGCAAACACTTTTCCTCGTACCAGGGGTCGAGGTAGAGGAAGAGGTGGAGTGATCACATGTTTTACATGTGGAAAGAATGGGCACAAGTCACTCGAGTGTCCAGAGAAGAAGAAAGATATTTGAGAATCTCACATCACTGAAGCACAAAGGCGTGATGTTGAGAATGAGGACACAGGAAGTGGAAGGTCACTGACGGTGCACAAGGTTCTCTTAACACCCGAGAAGGAGGTGAAGGAGACAGCTCAGAGGACCAGACTTTTCAGAACCACATGCAAGACCAAGGATAGAAAGTGTAAGGTTATTGTAGACAGTGGAAGTACCGATAATCTCGTTTCGACCGAGATGGTGGAAAAGTTGGAGCTGGAGACAACTGATCACCCGAGTTCGTATAAAGTTTCGTGGCTGCAGAAGGGACATCAGGTGAGTGTCACTAAACAATGTTTAGTTGAATTCAAGATGGGAGAATATAAGGATAAAATTTTATGTGCTATTATTCCCATGGATGTATGTCATTTATTGCTGGGTAGACCATGGCAATACGACAGAAATGTGGTTCATGATGGGAGAATGAACACATATACCCTGGACAAGGATGGGAGGTCACATACGTTACTTCCTATAAAGGATAAGGAGGTGAAACCGGAAGTAAGCAACACAATACTTCTCATGAGTGGGAAGGATCTTATTATAGAGATGGAGAAGAAGGAAGATCCACAATTCTTTGTTGTCATAAAGCCAAGGATTATTCTGACTAGAACAAGGGTGGATGATTTACCAGAAGAGATTAAGGAACTGCTGGAGGAGTTCCCTGACATCATCGTGGACGAATTACCTCATTCGTTGCCACTGGTAAGAAGTGTGAGTCATCATATTGAACTCATACCAGGAGCAAGTTTGCCGAACAAAGATGCATACAGGTTGATGCCGCAGGAGAATGAGGAGGTAAAGAACCAGGTCCATGATTTGCTGGATAAAGGATTGGTCAGGGAAAGTTTAAGTCCACGTGTCGTTCCAACAGTGCTTAGTCCGAAGAAGGATGGAGGTTGGAGAATGTGCACTGACTCATGAGCGATCAACAAAATAACCATCAGGTACAGGTTTCCACTGCCGAGAATGGATGATCTGATGGATTTCCTGAGTGGGGCGAATTATTTTTCAAAAATTGATCTGAAGAGCGGATATCACCAGATTCGCATGAGGGATGGCGATGAATGGAAGACAACATTCAAGACAAACGAAGGTTTGTACAAATGGCTGGTCATGCCGTTTGGCTTGACAAATGTGCCGAGCACATTCATGAGGCTGATGAATGAAGTCCTGAGGGAATTCATCAGGAAATTTGTTGTCGTATATCTGGATGATATATTGATTTTCAGCAAGACAAAGGATGAACATTTGAAACATTTGGCCATTGTGATGAGAAAACTACAACAAGAGAAGTTGTTGATCAACATGAAGAAATCTTCATTCATGAAGACAAAGCTCATTTATTTGGGTTTCTTCATATCGGTGAATGAGTTGAAGATGGATCCGAGTAAGGTGGACGTGATTAAAAATTGGCCATCACCGAGAAATGTTTTTGAGGTGAGGAGTTTCCATGGTTTGGCTAGTTTCTACTGAAAGTTCATCGGGAATTTCAGTGGAATTAGCGCAGCGATGATGGACACAGTGAAGAAGCGACATAAGTCTTTTCATTGGACAACAGAGGCTGAGAAGAGCTTCAATCTGTTGAAGCGAAAGATCACAGAGAAACCAGTGTTGGTGTTGCCAGATTTCACGAAGACATTTCAGGTGAAATGTGATGCAAGCGGATATGCCATAGGAGTGGTCTTGAGCTAGGAGGACAGACCAATTTCATATTTCAGTGAGAAGCTGGATGAAGCAAAGATGAAATACTCCACGTATGATAAAGAATTATATGCTATCATACAGTAATTAAAGAAGTGGAGGCATTACTTGATCCCAAAAGAGCTTGTACTGTATAGTGATAATCATGCATTACAGTTTGTGACCCAGCAGGAGAAGCTGAATCAGAAACATGCAAAATGGGTAGAATATATGCAGAATTTTACATTTGTAATTAAACACATTTCAGGGACTGCTAACAAAGTGGCTGATGCTTTGAGCAGGAAATGTTTGTTGCTGCAGGAGTTCAGAGTCAATACATTGGGCTTTGAAAATCTGAGGGACATGTATGCAGGAGACGCAGATTTCAGAGAGGCATATGAAGCAGCTAAGAATCCAGTTCTCAGAGATCGGAGCCCTTGGATAGATTATATGATCCAGGAGGGATTGCTGTTCAAAGGCAATCAATTGTGTATTCCAAATTTCTCCATGAGGGAGAAATTGATAAAAGAAAAGCACAGTGGAGGCTTGGCAGGGCATTTTGGCCACGAAAAGACCTTTGCAAAGCTGAGCGAATCATATTTTTGGCGAGGCATGCGAGAAAATGTCAAGAGGTTTGTTGACAGATGTCGAATTTGTCAGAATTCGAAAGGGAGAAAGAAGAATGCAGGATTTTATCAACCATTGCCCATACCCGAGAGGCCATGGGAGGCAATTAGCATGGATTTTGTATTAGGTTTGCCGAGGATGTAGAGAGGGGTTGATTCCATCTTTGTGGTGGTGGACAGGTTTTTAAAGATGGCACACTTCATTCCATGCCAGAAGACCAATGATGCGACACACATCACAAACTTATTTTTCAAGGAAGTCATTCGACTCCATGGATTGCCGAAAAGTATTGTTTCGAACAAGGATACCAAATTCATTGGACATTTCTGGAGGACGCTATGGAAGAATCTAGGAACTAACCTGGAATTTAGTTCAGCTTACCATCCATAGACAGATGGACAAACGGAAGTGGTCAACAGGAGTCTGGGAGACTTGTTGAGAATCCTGGTGATAGAGCACCATAGTAGCTGGGATAGCGTGTTTCCACAGGCAGAGTTTTCATACAACGATTCAGTGAATTGGAGCACAGGAAAGAGTCCATTTCAGATTGTGTATGGGACACAACCGAGAGGAGTTTCTGAATTACAAGATTCAGAACAGATTGCAACTAGTAGTGCTAGTGCAGAAGAATTCACTGAAGCAATGAAGGAACTTCACAGCAAGGTGAAGCAGCGAATGCAAGATTCAAATCAGGAGTATAAGCGCAGAGCAGATTAGCATCGGCGATAACTTCAGTTCAAAGTTGGCGATCTGGTTCTGGCACATCCGAGGAAGGAAAGGTTCCCGAGGGGAACATACAACAAGCTTAAGATGAAGAAAATCGGGCCATGCAGAGTCATGAAGAAATTCAGAGAGAATGCGTATAAAATTGAATTGCCGGATGGCATCGGGATATCTCCGATATTTAATGTTTCAGATTTATACCCATACGAGGCTGGAGCAGTAGAAACTGGAACCGAGGAACCAGTGATCCAATGGATGAAACAATTACCCATATCAGATAAGCCACAGATGGAGTACATACTAGACAAGCGAGTGGGTAAGAAGACCAGGCGTAAGCAGTATTTTGAGTATCTGGTCAAGTGGAAGAATCACCCAGTGGAAGATGCCAGCTAGGAAGGTGAAGTAGTGATACAGAAGCATGGGCAGACCGTGCAGGAGCTCATGGACAAGAGCCCATGAAAATTTTCAAGAAAGGGAGTATGATGCAGGAGCATCGCCCACGTCAAGCGAGCCAGCGCGAGAGCAGAGGACAGCTGGACAAGCCAACAGATTTTCTTTTTGGATTTCACCTTGATATGGTTGCGCCAAACATTAATGTGGGGATTTAATGAAGTGATTTTGTATATTATAATGGACCTTGAGCGGATAGCTCATGTCCTTAGGTAGATGAGGCATTTAATAGATTTAATGTAAAGTTAGATAGGAATTTAATTCTAGATTTGATAGCTTTAGAGCTCGAGAGGGAAACGGGATATAGACACCCTCCTTTGTACATTGTATTATCATCAAGCATTCAAAAGAGAGGGGCATGCAGAGAAATTCATGAAGAACACCCATGTACAAATGTCTTTGAATTAATAGAGTGAAGTCCCGATTCAAATTCATGGCTGGTGTTATTTCTCTGTGCTGATGATGTGCTCATGAATGATTGTTTTCTAGTTATGCATTTGCTTTATATATGTTGTGCCTGTGATTTCAGGGTTTAAATGAAGTCTGAAAGAGAATGAGTTTCAATTGTTTCTCTATCTGAGCCAGGAGATTCCTGCAAGGTGTGCAGTTGAATTCATCCGCAAGGAGTGCGTTGATGAGGGCTCGATAGCTGAATTTTTGTTCTTATTTCCAAGGAGCTGATTTGGGTTGTTGCAGCCATGCAAGTGAGGTGCAGGCTGAAGAAGAAGTCTCGGCGGTTGGTCTGGGTCAAGGAGGTAGATGACTGTTGCTGCAGGAAGTGTGCAGAGTCGAGGGGATTCAACACTTAGGAGTTGTTGAACGTTTGCGCAAGGAGTGCGCACAAGCCCTCTGAAGAGTCAGAGAAGGAAAATTTCAGGAGGTTTAGTACCTTTGGGTCATTGTTGAAGAGGAACATTTAGTCATTTTGAGAAATCTCCAAAGAGGAGAAATTGATGGTCAGGATTCGTCGAGGGAATTAGTGAAGTCCCGACAGCTGTCAGATCTTGGAGAAGTTGCGTTGGATTTAAGCCTTGGTGCGTAGGGAAGGAGTCAGAGCTCATCGAGACTTGATTCATCGGAAAATCAAGGTTTCCAGTAACGAGAGATCTGTGATCGCGGGAGTCGCGAAACTCTGAATCACGACGGACACACACAGAGCTACAGGTTCACCGCGAAGACAGGTTTCATTGGAGTTCGGGACTCTGGGAACCTCGTGAGTTTGTGTAACAGGAATCGCGACTTCCTGAAACGCGATTTCCCGATCACACAGAAGTCTGAGCCATAGTCACTGGAGAGGAGGACATGTGTCGGGGAAGTCAACCTTTGCAGGGGTCAATGCAAGGTGGCATCGAGAATCAGAGATTCGTGGTGCTAGCAAAACGTGACTTCGCATACGTCGATTTCTCGATAGGGAAATCCCTGACAGGAGAGAAGAAGTATCGGCATTGAGACCCATCAGGTTTCGGGGTTTTGGTTAGCATGAGGAACGTGCTCATGAGTTTCACGAAAATGCGAAACCCGATTTCTCGATAAGGCAAAAGAGGAGATCGCAGAGAGAGTTTTGTGGGTATTGAGGTGTCCCGAGAAGGGATCGAAAGAACCTGGAAAGTTCTTCGGGCCGAGAGTATAAGAAGGTCCTGAGGAGGTGGACATGCTCAGTGGAGCGCGGTCCTTGCGCTAGTCCCTCTAAAGCTGAAAACGAGCTCTGATACCACATGTAAGTTTTAAAACTGTGAAGTAAAGCAATGCATATAGATTCTTAAGAAAAACATAATTTAATCAATGGCTCATACACAGAGTACATAGAGATTTTATACCGAAAACCCTCAACCAGGAAAACCTTTCATATATTCATTATATCGAATTTCATCATTCACCATACAATATATACAATGTTTTTAGGTAATCCATAGATATCAAAACCCTAATCCCTTAATCCAGGATTAATTTAGTAAACCGCTAAAAATATCAAAATCAGACACAATTGTCAAACCTGATGCGCCCACACACACACATGCAAAGAATATAACACATACCCAAGAAACTTCTCATCAACTGTCTGTGTAGCTCTTTCTTCAACCTTCTTGTTGGTATTTGCATCTTCTTTGTATGAAGTTACACCCATGCATCCAAGATGTGTTAAGTCTTTTGGCACTTGTGAGTTTCTTAAGCTCTTCCTCAAGGAGACAACTTCTTGTTCAAGTTTCTCACCATATTCTTCTTTCTTCATCATTTGGACATTTCTTACTTCTCCTATGCTTCTTTCTTCTTCGAGTAGAGTTTTCAAGGAAATGGTTTCTTCTCCTAGTTTCTCAAAGTCTTCTAATTGTTTCTTCAAGATTACAACTGTATTTTCACAACTACCCAATTCACTTCTTAGTTTTCTATGCGTGTCTTTGAGATTGCCATTTTCAAACTCAATATGCTTCAATTTTTTAAGATTCTCATCTTCTTGTTGAATAATTTCTCCTTCATGATTTTATTCTTATTCATTGGAATTTTCTTCTTCAGTGTCATCTCTTTCAATCCTTGGATGAGGAAATTCAAATTCAACATGTCCTACTCCTTCAAAATTAAAGAAAAATAACTGACCTCTATTTGCTTCTTTGAAATCTGAGATGTTGTAATTTGCTTCAACTTCTTCTTCTTCTGCTGCTTCTTCCCTTGCATAAAGGTCTTGTAGCTTGTCCCAAATATCTTTTGATGATGCAAATGATCCCACCTTGGATTTTAGTGAATCTGTCAATCCATCTAGGATGGTATCTATTTCCAATTTGTTGTTCCTTTTTGCTTCCTTCTGAGCTGCAGTCTTTGGTTTCTTCAAATCATTGTATCCTGAAGCAACTGAGAACCAAAAATTTTCCCCAAGATATTTCAAGTAAGTTTCCATTCTATTACTCTAGTATTCAAAATTGCTTCCATAAAATGGTGGAATTCCATTTGGAATTTTGTCTTCCATTTCTTCTTAGGATCTTCCTTCCAATGGTTAAATTGTACTGAAGGTAACCCGTTCTGATACCAATTGTTGATACTGGGAGAGGGGTGAATCAGTATCAATTACAATTTTTTTTTTTTTTCAAATTATACTTAAGCCATTCAATTCTACCCAATGCGAAATGAGAAATAATATAAGAGTTACACCAATACACCACAATACACCATGAACAATATATGAGAAATAATCAATAGTTATTGTTCAAGGGAAGTAATGACTTTCAAAGGTAGCTATAGCTTTCAAATATAAAGGGAGGGATAAACCTCCAAGAGGAAGATACAATCCTCCAATATCAAGAGAGGGATGACCTCTCCATCCTTTCCCCTTCCTTCCACCCAAGAATATATGTTAGGGTCCTAACCTGCACATAGGTAGAACAATATATTCGGATGTAATAAAGGTCAATATTAATAAGGCTTTTCAATCAAATAGAATAAGGCATATGTAAGAAGACCTAATAGAAGCTTCTGCTTCTAGAAGGATCTTCCTCTAGATGCTTCTTTTTAGTATAAATAGGAGTCGAGGGTATGAGAACCCTAGCTTGGATATTATTGTAATAGAGCTCTGGTCAACTGGAGGTTGGCCCCTTGAAGAGGCCCGTGAACATTGCTTTCAGATTCAAAGTGCTATTTTTGTTGTTATTCTTATATCATTTCAGTGTTATTGTGGTGAATGTTCTGGTTATATTGTTGTTATTATGCCATTACTAGCATTTTATTTCAGTTCTGCATACATTTTATATCTGGTATATTACAAGTGGTATCAGAGTACTTTCCTCAGTAGAAAGTGTGGGTTAATTTTTTTTCCAAAGTAGAGACGTATTTTGGCTTCTTTAAGCCACAGAGAGCTATCGTTACATGAATAAACTTGTGGTTGAGGGATTCATACATGCAGGAAATACAAGTGGTACTTAAGTGCACATCGGTTGGCCACCCTTGTAACCCCTATTGGTACCCCTTTGAGTGGTAGCACATCAGACAACACCTGTGTATGGATCATACTAGATTACCTGAAGCCCTCTTTAGATAAACCGATCAGCCACCTGACTGCTATAGTGTCACCGAGAACAAGACTCGGGAAGATACTCTCTAGTACCTAGGTAGTCGGGTAGTCTGACTAAGGGTATGGTCTATCATCCTTATTTAGTGCCCTGAGATATTGGGCTGAGTACTACTGTTGGACCTCACACATATATCAAAGAGCTATAGCATAGGGAAAACCCTTGTCTGTAGAACCCTTGAATACCTAACCCTTGGGGGACAGAAACGTAAACAAATTAAAACATACAAGATCTATTGCTGCGCAATTGTGTTCAGGTTTCCAAGTAAATACACATTTATTTCTGGTTAAGCATTTGGGCATTTCCTCTTTGCTCTTCATACTGGAGTATAACTCTGTAAAAAAAAAAAAAAGTCTAGAATTTTTTTCACCATTATTTGAGGCCTATTCCATTGGATTCATCTCTCCACCCTTATCACATTCATCCATATTATTTTTTCGGACAAAAGTTTTTACCCTGCATGCCCCTTTTTAGTTTCCTCATCCTCATGGCCCATACTCGTAGCCAAGACTTGGAAGCTCACTTCAACACCTTGCAATCTGGTCTCATTGAGACCCAACAAGAAGTGAAACAACTCAGTGCCAATGTTGTCGCCATCAATACAACCATGCAGTGCTCAATGGGGGAAATCAAACAAGACCTCACCACCCATCTTGAATCAATCTTTTCGACACGCTACACCAAACTACATATCCCTACAGATAACCCTTCCTCTTCCTCACCTCCACATACTGAAGGTGACCATTCCTCTCATTCCCATACCATGCAGAACCATCACTTTCAACATGACCTACACCTCCCGCGGGTGGATATGACCAAATTTGATGGCTCAGATCCCACTGGTTGGGTAACCCAAATGGAACATTACTTCTCTTTATATGGAATTACAAATGACTTTGCCAAACTCTGCTATGGTTTTCTCCATCTAGATAAAAAACGTTGGCAATGGTGGCAATGGAGAAAAACTTCTCGTCAAGGGTATATTGCTTGGACACACTTTGTGGCAGAGCTTTATGAATGCTTTGACACTGACACCAACCATTTGGGTTGTTTGAAAAAGCTGAAACAATTAGGAACCATGGAAGACTTTATAGCTTCCTTTGAGTGCCTAGATTTTGGAACATAAGGCATGTCTGATGCCTTTTCCGAGAGTGTTTTATCAACGGCCTCAAGGATGAAATTTGGGCCCATGTCCTCATGGCTCGGCTTGAAAGTTGGGTGGAGGCTACCAATAGAGATAAATAAGCACAACATGTTGTATCTGCTCAAAACTGCAAACCCTCCTTTATCCCTCACCCTAAACCAATAAATCCCACTACTCCCTCTTCTCTACTAAAGATCCAAAAATTGACCAGGGCTGAAATGGCTGAATGCCAACTTAAAGGCCTTTGTTATAGCTGTGATGAAAAATATTTCCCAGACCACAAGTGTAAAGAAAAAAATCTTTTTATGGCCATCTCCGAGGAGATTGCGGAAGAAGATGAAGAAACTCCCTCTGTGTCTGAGTCACCTGAATCCACTAACATAACCCCTCCCTCAGACCCTCCCGAAGTAGAATTGGTCATTTCCCTGAATTCTCTCACTGGCTTCTCCACTCCCCAAACCCTCAAGCTAATCGGTTACATCAATCATCAGAAGGTCATCATTCTGTTTGATAGTGGTAGCACCTGTTATCCACATTTTTGGTTATCAAGATGATATTATGATTATGTCATGATGATGGAAGATCAAACTCTTCATTAAGAACATTTTCCTGAAGAAGGTTACACTTGTCATTTTCTCAAAATTATATTTTGAAAATAGTTCGCAGGATGCATATATACTCTCCTGCGAGAATCCTTAATTCCCACATGCTGCATTCAGCTTGACTGCGGACTTTCCGCACTGTGTCAATGGTTAGGGTGCGAACATGTTTCTAAAGGAATAAAATGAATAAGTTCTCGATCCTTCTAGAAGGAATCTTCTAGAAGGGTGAGTTGGAGTTTGAATGGTTGGCAAAATACTGACTTTCCAGATATCTTGGGATCATTCCCTATCCAAGTAACTAATC
>ML785945.1:226051-254562 GCA_009831015.1 Picea engelmannii
CGGAGCAGAGCAAGGAACAACAGAGATTAAAGGAGAGCATTCATAAGGTATGTCCACCATCCATTTCTCTGAGTTCATTCAATATCTAGATCTAGGGAAAGAGTAGTATTCTGTCACGTTTTGTTCCAGATCCAGGTGGATCTAGGGAGATTGGTCTGTGTCTGCACTCACGAATTTATCCATAAACAACACCCACAATTTTATTCATCGCCACATTGCCCAAGAAACTCATTGCTACATCCATGCTGTTAATAATTTCCCAATCATGATTGCCAATGGTGGTTCCATGAAATGTGTAGGGTGTTGTGAAAATGTGTGTCTCCAAATCGATGACTACCACCTGAAATCCCATATTTTTGCTATCGACATGGGAGGTTGTGACATTGTGTTGGGTGCAGACTGAATAAGGACTTTGGGTCCCATTCTCATGGATTTTAAAGACTTAACCATGTAATTAGACCAAGAGGGCCACCAATATAAGTTCCAAGGCATAACCACTGGTTCACCTGATATCATTAGTTCCCATCGCATGGAAAAGCTTCTAAAAAAGGGTCATTCTGGTGTTATCGCCCAACTGCATGCCATACAAGCAACAAAGACACCCTCGGTACCGCAAGACCTCCAAGCCATCCTTTCTAAACATAAATTGGCCTTTTCCACTCCCCAAGGCCTCCCTCCTTCCCATGGTGTTCATGATCATTCCATTCCCCTTGTACCCGGAAGCCTTCCTCCCAATATTTGTCCGTATCGTCACCCTTTTTCCCCAAAAAATGAAATTAAGAAAAATGGTCTAGGAACTCCTTAATGCAGGTGTTATCTTCCCTAGTACAATCCCCTACTCATCTCCTATGGTCATTGATCTGAAAATAGAAGGCTGACTTGTTATGCTATGCAAGCACCCCCTACTTCAATAAAATAAACCTTACAGGACCTTGCTTCATGTGTTAAAATATGCAAGATGGTTTATGTGTTAAGTTCTTTCTTATTCTTTTCAATGTTCATGTGTGAGGAAATGTTCTTTTAAAAGATAAATTAAGTGCTATAAACCAATAGACAACAATATAAAGTGCAGCAAATAATACAACAAACTCACAACGATAACAAGATGATAAAGGAGTTCACCCCTCTCTGGGCTACATCTCCTTGAGCCTCCTTCAATGGACTTGGCTCTTTGGGATTGGTTTGTCAAATGTTCTTTTACAAGTTGCTGCTCAAATCTAATGGATTTATAGACTGTATCATTAGGTTTAGAATACATAAAAACCCCAAGATTGACTATTAGAACTCTGAAAATGGATCTTGTCTCATCCAGTCATGACCTCTTCTACATGTGGTCTCCAAGCTTCCCTGAGCTTCAATGTGGAAAAAACACATATAAAAGTCCTCCAATGGATCTGAAACCTATCCCAATGTGTTCATGGCATAATAATTAGTCAAAAATGACTATTCAGTCTCAGAAAATAGACCTGTACTCATTTGAGGAATGCCTCAAACAATGAGGGCTTCAAGCTCCCTGGAGCTTCCTCAAACTTAAATGGTTAAAAACCTACAAAAGAAGTCTCCAAATGCCTGTGAAAACAGTGGCAATGGACTCAGAACGTCCAAAAACCCCTAGCTAGGCTTTTTCGGCACCTCATTTGGCCAAAAACTCAAAAAGTTAGGCCTCCTGCCATTTTTCCCTTCAAGCTTCCTGTCTCTCGTTCGCCATTTTGCACATGTGTGTGGGTGAACCTAGCCTCTGGGCGTTTTCCGTGCCTAAACTCAGCACACACGCGCCTTCCGAAATCGATGCCAAAATGTCACACCGTTAGCAGAATTAAAGCCCTCGAGGATGGAGGTGTTGGGCGCATGGGGGCCATATGGCCACGTTCCCCGCGCATAAAGGGCTAAGTTCCACCGTTCAACGTACCTGTGACAAGTGGTGGGTGTGTAGTTGCATAACCGTTTAACAAAAAACTATAACCCAAAACACCCCCGCGCGCATTTTGTATAAAGTGTGGTCATATGTATAAACATAAACCCGTGGGCTATTTGAAACACCCCTGCGCAATACCAAAACCCACGCCATATGTTCCGTTCACAACGCGCCAATATATCGGTCATATGGTTGCAATGATACGACTGTGGGTTTAACACAAGTCAAAACCCAAAATTGCGCGCCAATTGAAAAAGAGCTGGGTCAAGTGCAATGTTATGGTCGTATGTGAAACGTAATACATCCGTGGGGCGGGGCTAAACCCTGGCCCGACTTCCCACCAACATGGCATTAATATAAATTTAAATAAATTTAAATCCATTGTATAAACAAGGATCAACGCGTGGCTCGTTGGTGGGTCGGACTTTGTTAAAATGTTCAATGTTGGGGAGAGGTCCGGGGGTCGAACCCCATGGACCTATACAAATTTTAATAAACCAAACATTAAACCAACAACCAATAAATGGGTGCCACGTGGTAGCCGTTGATTGGGCCACGTGGCACCCTACCATTCGCCAAAATGATGCCACGTGTCGATACTTGATTCGCCCAACTGTCAACCAGTCAAAAACTTCCACGTCACCAGGTTCCATGTCACCATACAGTCGCCACGTCAACACTGTATGGTCAGCATACGGACTGTACGGCCTGCCACGTGGCCACTGTATGGACTGTACGGACAGGTACAATCATCATCTAATTTTTTTTCCTGTTTGGCTCGGCGAACAGATCGCGATATCTTCTCCATACAGACTCTGTTTTCAAAAGTAAATATACCGCTGGAATCAGGACGACGAGACGGACGCAATGGCACCATTTTCGTTGCATTCCAAGAACTTTGAAATTTGAGCAAAATTTTGACCCCTGGTCCAGATTTTGATCACACCTTCCCACTGAAAGGTTTTTGGACCCACAAAAGCTTAGGATTATCTATCTGAGCTTCAATACTCTTCTGCTTTCAAGTTATATCAATTGATTCTACTTGAAAAGTCTTTTCGACAATCACCTGGATACTTTGACATGCCTTGCACTGCAACTAGCCATGTCCCTCAACCACTGTTCTCTGGCTGCTGCTGACCCACTGTTCTCTCTATGCTTAGAAGACTTCCAACCTTCCCACTAAGAATCAAGTCCCTCTTGTGAACTCTTTGACGTCAACAATCCGCTCTTCAATGGCTGCAAAAACTTTCCAGTGACATCTTGTCACAAGCCAAGAAAACCATCAATCTTGAAAACAAATTGACACAAGACTAAAAATAATGATAGAAAAGTCTTTTTGCTCTTCAAGCAAACTGTCACATCTTGTGCTTCATCAAAGCACATGGTGTTTTCCTCCATCTCAATGTACTCAAAATTGACTTACAAGCCATCCAACACAATCGACTAAACACAAGTCGGAAAACATGAACGACACAACATAGTCGTCATGATAATATCGACACAAGTCGAGACTCATGTGAAACGTATCAACCTTACAAAATGACAAGTCTAAAAACATGATAAACAATCATGCTACAATCATGAGTCATTCATGATGACTATCATCAAGTTCATTGTTTATGCACTCAAAAAACCAAATGTATGCGCATAGCTCTTCAACTCTCCTTCCAGTATAAACATAGGTACTTAAACCCAAATCATGTGGGTACTAAAGAGCTGAATATGGAAAGTGTATATGGTTGTAACAAACGAGCATCATACCCCTCTTTTACATGTTCTTGACGAGGTGGTATAACACAAGTATGTATTCAAAAGAAAAGGCATTCACATGCAAATTCGCATCTTGCAATTTATGATAGACTGCAGTAACTTGTCAAACTTCACCAAAAATGAATAAATAAGGCTGAAATGTGCATCTACAACAGAAAAAAATGCAAGCCTTACTTACTCAAGAAATCTAACCATTTCTTACCAAACCAACTCAATGGTGAATTCTTCTGCTAAAAATCGTCCTCTTGTGAATCATCTTGACCCACATCAATGATGGAATCTCCTCTTCCATTCTTGTCAATCTTTTGATCCAACTGCTTCTTGTGCTGTGGATGAGAGGTTGGATGCAATGTACAACATTTGTCAATGAGATGACCCCTCTTCTGACAATGAGTGCAAATCTTTTGCATGTTCTTTTCATGTTGCCTTTGCTTAGAAAGTTTCCTGAAAGTGGACAATCTTTTCCAACATTTTGAAACATGATGGTTATATAAACCACAATATGTACATGGACCTTTTCTTCCATTTTTACATGCAGATTTATCATGCTTAACATAATAAAAAGAAACTGAGTTATAGGCAGATTTATACCTTGAACATTCACCTTTATCGCCTCTTTGAGGAGGTGAATTCGAAGAGTTACAAGCCCTCTCTTGAAGACCAACAAATCTGTTTTCATCCTCATTACTGTCACAACTCTTTTGTTTCACACATTTGCATTCATCTTGATCACAAGTTTTGCATGTTGAAGAGATTGAACTTTCAACAAAAGTTCTTGAACTTTCACCTTTAAAGCCTTCTTGAGGAGGTGAACTTGAAACAAAATTTGTTCTTGGAATTTTTTCATTTGTTTCCTCAACTTTGGAATTTGTTTCATCAATTCGTTCATAACCAATACCACAATACTTAGGTCTCTCTTCAACCAGAATAGGCTCAACAATGCCTTGTGCATGCTTGCCTAACCCTTTACCTTCATAGCCCATTTTTAACAATAACTTGGACCCTATTCCTTTTGTGTGATTTTCAAAAACACCAAAGCATTCTTCTTGAGAGGAATTTGAAGACAAACTAACATTACATACCTCATGTTCATGCATGTACTTGGTAAGAGTTTCTTTTGCTTCATGGAGTTGATTCTCCATCTCATGCAACTTTGCATGAAGTTGGTCTTTCTCCTCCTTCATGGTCATCAACTGCTCTTGAAGGACAATGCTCTCTTCTCTATCTTTCCACAACTCTTGTACCATATCTTTCATGGTTAGCAATGCCTTAAACATCTCTTTGTCAAAGAACTTAGATTCGGAAGATGTATGAGAACTATCCATGTTTGAAGCTTCCTCCATCTTTGCAAGATAGCAAACTTCAACACAAAACTTGCACAAATACCAACAACTAAACCTCAAGCTATCATTGGCAAATACATGAGCAAAATAAACTATGCTCTGATACCATCTGATATGAAAATAGAAGGCTGACTTGTTATGCTATGCAAGCACCCCCTACTTCAATAAAATAAACCTTACAAGACCTTGCTTCATGTGTTAAAATATGCAAGATGGTTTATGTATTAAGTTCTTGCTTCTTCTTTTCAATGTTCATGTGTGAGGAAATGTTCCTTTAAAAGATTAATTAAGTGCTATAAACCAATACACAGCAATATAAAGTGCAGCAAATAACACAACAAACTCACAACAATAACAAGATGATAAAGGAGTTCACCCCTCTCTGGGCTACATCTCCTTGAGCCTCCTTCAATGGACTTGGCTCTTTGGGATTAGTTTGTCAAATGTTCTTTTACAAGCTAATTCTCAACTCTAATGGATTTATAGACTGTACCATTAGGTTCATAATACATAAAAACCCAAGATTGACTATTAGAACTCTGAAAATGGATCTTGTCTCATCCAGTCATGACCTCTTCTACATGTGGTCTCCAAGCTTCCCTGAGCTTCAATGTGGCAAAAACACCTGTAAAAGTCCTCGAATGGATATGAAACCTATACCAATGTGTTCAAAGAATAATAATTAGTCAAAAATGACTATTCAGTCTTAGAAAATAGACCCGTACTCATCTGAGCAATGCCTCAAACAATGAGGGCTTCAAGCTCCCTGGAGCTTCCTCAAACTTCAATGGTTAAAAAACTGCAAAAGAAGTCTCCAAATGCTTGTGAAAACAGTGCCAATGGACTCAGAACGTCCAAAAACCCCTAGCTGGTCTTTTTTGGCACCTCATTTGGCCAAAAACTCAAAAAGTTAGGCCTCCTGCCATTTTTCCCTTCAAGCTTCCTATCTCTCGTTCGCCATTTCGCACCTGTGTGTGGGTGAACCTAGCCTCTGGGCATTTTCCGTGCCTAAACTCAACACACGCGCGCCTCCCGAAATTTGTGCCAAAATGTCGCACCGTTAGCGGAATTAAAGCCCCCAAGGACGGAGGTGTCGGGCGCATGGGGGCCATATGACCACGTTCGCCGCGCATAAAGGGCTGAGTTCCACCGTTCAACGTACCTGTGACAAGTGGCAGGTGTGTAGTTTCATAACCGTTTAACACAAAACTATAACCCAACACACCCCCGCGCGTGTTTCGTATAAAGTGTGGTCATATGTATAAACATAAGCCCGTGGGCTATTTGAAACACCCCCGCGCAATACCAAAACCCATGCCATATGTTCCGTTCACAACGCGCCAATATATCGGTCATATGGTTGCAATGATACGACCGCGGGTTTAAGACAAGTCAAAACCCAAAATTGCGCGCCAATTGACAAAGGGCTAGGTCAAGTGCAATGTTATGGTCGTATGTGAAACGTAATACATCCGTGGGCTGGGGCTAAGCCCCGGCCCGACCCCCCACCAACATGGCATTAATATAAATTTAAATAAATTTAAATCCATTGTATAAAGAAGGATCAACGCGTGGCTCGTTGGTGGGTCGACCTTTGTTAAAACGTTCAATGTTGGGGAGAGGTCCGGGGGTCGAACCCCATGGACCTATACAAATTTTAATAAACCAAACATTAAACCAACAACCAATAAACGGGTGCCACGTGGCAGCCGTTGATTGGGCCACGTGGCACCCTACCATTTGCCAAAATGATGCCACGTGTCGATACTTGATTCACCCAACTATTAACCAGTCAAAAACTGCCACATCACCAGGTGCCATGTCACCATACGATAACCACATTATCACTGTACGGTCAGCGTACGGACTGTACGTCCCTGCCACGTGGCCACTGTACGGACTGTATGGACAGGTACAATCAACATCTAATTTTTTTTCCTGTTTTCCTCGGTGAACAGATCGCGATATCTTCTCCATACGGACTCCGTTTTCAAAAGTAAATATATCGCCGGAATCAGGAAGACGAGACGGACACATTGGCACCATTTTCGTCTCATTCTGAGCACTTTGAAATTTGAGCAAAATTTTGACCCCTGGTCCAGATTTTGATCACACCTTCTCACTGAAAGGCTTTTGGACCCACAAAAGCTTAGGATTATCTATTTGAGCTTCAATACTCTTCTGCTTTCAAGTTCTATCAATTTATTCTACTTGAAAAGTCTTTTCGACAATCACCTGGATACTTTGACATGCCTTGCACTACAACTAGCCATGTCCCTCAACCATTGTTCTCTGGCTGCTGCTGACCCACTGTTCTCTCTGTGCTTAGAAGACTACCAACCTTCCCACTGAGAATCAAGTCCCTCTTGTGAACTCTTTGACGTCAACAATCCGCTCTTCAATGGCTGCAAAAACTTTCCTGCGACATCTTGTCACAAGCCAAGAAAACCATCAATCTTGAAAACAAATTGACACAAGACTGAAAATAATGATAGCAAAGTCTTTTTGCTCTTCAAGAAAATTGTCGCATATTGTGCTTCATCAAAGCACATGGTGTTTTCCTCCATCTCAATGTACTCAAAATTGACTTACAAGCCATCCAACACAATCGACTAAACACAAGTCGAAAAACATGAACGACACAACATAGTTGTCATGATAATATCGACACAAGTCGAGACTCATGTGAAACGTATCAACCTTCCAAAATGACAAGTCTAAAAACATGATAAACAATCATGCTACAATCATGAGTCATTCATGATGACTATCATCAAGTTCATTGTTTATGCACTCAAAAAACCAAATGTATGCGCATATCTCTTGAACTCTCCTTCCAGTATAAACATAGGTACTTAAACCCAAATCATGTGGGTACTAAAGAGCTGAATATGGAAAGTGTATATGGATGTAACAAACGAGCAACATACCCCTCTTTTACATGTTCTTGACGAGGTGGTATAACACAAGTATGTATTCAAAAGAAAAGGCATTCACATGCAAATTCGCATCTTGCAATTTATGAGAGACTGCAGTAACTTGTCAAACTTCACCAAAAATGAATAAATAAGGCTGAAATGTGCATCTACAACAGAAAAAAATGCAAGCCTTACTTACTCAAGAAATCTAACCATTTCTAACCAAACCAACTCAATGGTGAATTCTTCTGCTGAAAATTGTCCTCTTGTGAATCATCTTGACCCACATCAATGATGGAATCTCCTCTTCCATTCTTGTCAATCTTTTGGTCCAACTGCTTCTTGTGCTGTGGATGATAGGTTGGATGCAATGTCCAACATTTGTCAATGAGATGACCCCTCTTCTGACAATGAGTGCAAATCTTTTGCATGTTCTTTTCATGTTGCCTTTGCTTGGAAAGTTTCCTGAAAGTGGACAATCTTTTCCAACATTTTGAAACATGATGGTAATATAAACCACAATACGTACATGGACCTTTTCTTCCATTTTTACATGCAGATTTATCATGCTTAACATAATCAAAAGCAACTGAGTTATAGGCAGATTTATTCCTTGAACATTCACCTTCATCGCCTCTTGAAGGAGGTGAATTCGTAGAGTTACAAGCCCTCTTTTGAAGACCAACAAATCTGTTTTCGTCCTCATGGCTGTCACAACTCTTTTGTTTCACACATTTGCATTCATATTGATCACAAGTTTTGCATGCTGAAGAGATTGAACTTTCAACAAAAGTTCTTGAACTTTCACCTTTAAAGCCTTCTTGAGGAGGTGAACTTGAAACAAAATTTGTTCTTTGAATTTTTTCATTTGTTTCCTCAACTTTGGAATTTGTTTCATCAATTCATTCATAACCAAGACCAAAATACTTAGGTATCTCTTCAACCACAATAGGCTCAACAATGCCTTGTGCATGCTTGCCTAACCCTTTACCTTCATAGCCCATTTTTAACAATAACTTGGACCCTATTCCTTTTGTGTGATTTTCAAAAACACCAAAGCATTCTTCTTGAAAGGAATTTGAAGACAAACTAACATTACATACCTCATGTTCATGCATGTACTTGGTAAGAGTTTCTTTTGCTTCATGGAGTTGATTCTCCATCTCATGCAACTTTGCAAGAAGTTGGTCTTTCTCCTCCTTCATAGTCATCAACTGCTCTTGAAGGACAATGCTCTCTTCTCTATCTTTCCACAACTCTTGTACCATATCCTTCATGGTTAGCAATGCCTTAAACATCTCTTTGTCAAAGAACTTAGATTCAGAAGATGTATGAGAACTATCCATGTTTGAAGCTTCCTCCATCTTTGCAAGATAGCAAACTTCAACACAAAACTTGCACAAATACCAACAGCTAAACCTCAAGCTATCATTGGCAAATACATGAGCAAAATAAACTATGCTCTAATACCATCTGATCTGAAAATAGAAGGCTGACTTGTTATGCTATGAAAGCACCCCCTACTTCAATAAAATAAACCTTACAGGACCTTGCTTCATGTGTTAAAATATGCAAGATGGTTTATGTGTTAATTTCTTGCTTCTTCTTTTCAATGTTCATGTGTGAGGAAATGTTCTTTTAAAAGATTAATTAAATGCTATAAAACAATACATAGCAATATAAAGTGTAGCAAATAACACAACAAACTCACAACAATAACAAGATGATAAAGGAGTTCACCCCTCTCTGCGCTACATCTCCTTGAGCCTCCTTCAATGGACTTGGCTCTTTGGGATTAGTTTGTCAAATGTTCTTTTACAAGCTGCTGGTCAAATCCAATGGATTTATAGACTGTACCATTAGGTTCATAATACATAAAAACCCCAAGATTGACTATTAGAACTCTGAAAATGGATCTTGTCTCATCCAGTCATGACCTCTTCTACATGTGGTCTCCAAGCTTCCTTGAGCTTCAATGTGGCAAAAACACCTGTAAAAGTCCTCCAATAGACCTATACTCATCTGAGGAATGCCTCAAACAATGAGGGCTTCAAGCTCCCTGGAGCTTCCTCAAACTTCAATGGTTAAAAACCTGCAAAATAAGTCTCCAAATGCCTTTGAAAATAGTGCCAATGGACTCAGAACGTCCAAAAACCCCTAGCTGGGCTTTTTCAGCACCTCGTTTGGCCAAAAACTCAAAAATTTAGGCCTCTTGCCATTTTCCCCTTCAAGCTTCTTGTCTCTCGTTCGCCATTTCGCACCTGTGTGTGGGTGAACCTAGCCTCTGGGCGTTTTCCGTGCCTAAACTCAGCACACACACGCCTCCCAAAATTGGTGCCAAAATTTCACACCGTTAGCGAAATTAAAGCCCCCGAGGACGGAGGTGTTGGGCACATGGGGGCCATATGGCCACGTTTCCCGTGCATAAAGGGCTAAGTTCCACCGTTCAACGTACTTGTGACAAGTGGCGGGTGTGTAGTTGCATAACCGTTTAACACAAAACTATAACCCAAAACACCCCCGCGCGCGTTTCGTATAAAGTGTGGTCATATGTATAACCATAAACCCGTGGGCTATTTGAAACACCCCTGCACAATACCAAAACCCACGCCATATGTTCCGTTCACAGCGCGCCAATATATCGGTCATATGGTTGCAATGATACGACCGTGGGTTTAGCACAAGTCAAAACCCAAAATTGCGCGCCAATTGACAAAGGGCTGGGTCAAGTGCAATGTTATGGTCGTATGTGAAACGTAATACATTCGTGGGCCGGGGATAAGCCCCAACCTGACCCCCCAACAACATGGCATTAATATAAATTTAAATAAATTTAAATCCATTGTATAAACAAGGATCAATGCGTGGCTCGTTGGTGGGTCGTCCTTTGTTAAAACGTTCAATGTTGGGGAGAGGTCTGGGTGTCGAACCCCACGGACCTATAAAAATTTTAATAAACCAAACATTAAACCAACAACCAATAAACAGGTGCCACATGGCAGCCGTTGATTGGGCCACGTGGCACCCTACCATTCGCCAAAATGATGCCACGTGTCGGTACTTGATTTTCCCAACTGTCAACCAGTCAAAAACTGCCACGTCACCAGGTGCCATGTCACCATACGATCTCCATGTCAGCACTGTATGGTCAGCGTACGGACTGTACGAACCTACCACGTGGCCACTGTACGGAATGTACGGACAGGTACAGTCAACATCTAATTTTTTTTCCTGTTTGGCTCAGTGAACAGATCGCGATATCTTCTCCATACAGACTCTGTTTGCGAAAGTAAATATACCACCGGAATCAGGAAGATGAGACGGACGCAATGGGAACATTTTCGTCGCATTCCGAGCACTTTGAAATTTGAGCAAAATTTTGACCCCTGGTCTAGATTTTGATCAGTCATGGTCCTGAAGAAATAAGATTCTTGGTGAATGTGTCCTGAATTTCATGCCCTCAACAAACTTACCATCAAAGACAAATTCCCCATTCTTGTCATTGATGACCTCCTGGACGAATTGAGTGGCACCCAATTCTTCACTAAACTGGATCTCTGTTCGGGCTACCACCAGATATGTATGAAAGAGGTAGAAATTTCCAAGACTTCCTTTAGAACTCATGAGGGCCACTATGAGTTTTTGGTCATGCCCTTTCGCTTTTGTAATGCCCCCTCCACCTTCCAAAGCCTCATGAATCATGTCTTTCGTCCTTTTCTCTGCCATTTTGTCTTAGTTTTCTTTGATGATATCCTCATCTATAGCAAAACCTGGATATACCATCTTTCTTATGTGGATTGAGTTCTCCATCTACTCTCTCAGTACCAACCTTTCTTGAAACATTCTAAATGTGCCTTTGGCGCCTCAGAAGTATAATACTTGGGTCATCTGGTTGGCAAAAATGGCATCACGGTGGATCCTAAAAAGATTTGAGCTATGTAAGACTAGCCTCACCCAAAGACTCTTAAGAGCTTGCATGGATTTCTAGGCTTAACAGAGTATTATCGCAAGTTTGTTAAGAATTATGGGAATATTGCAACACCTCTCACTGCTCTCCTAAAAAAGAACTCTTTCACTTGGACTCCAGCCACTGCTCAAGATTTCCAAACCTTGAATATGGCCATGTGCACCACTCGAGTCCTCACCCTTCCCGATTTCACAAAGACCTTTGTGTTGGAATGTGATGCCTCGGGGAAAGGAATTGGTGTTGTCCTTATGCAAGAGGGTTGACCTTTGGCCTTTACCAGTAAGCAACTATTTGAAAGAAATCTGGGCAAATCCATCTATGAAAAGGAAATGTTGGCTATTCTCCATGCCATGGATCTGTGGCATCCTTATCTATTGGGGCAACATTTCCAAATTAAGACATACCATCAAATCCTCAAGTATTTTTTTGAACAATGCATTTCCTCCTCGGAAAAACAAAAATGGGTGAATAAACTCTTTGGATATGATTATGAGATCATTTATAAGAAAGGTAAAGACAATGTGGGTGCAGATTCACTTTCCCAAAAATATGAAGACGAAGGATCCCTTTTTTCTCTTTCATTCATTGTACCAGATTGGCTCCAAGCCATTTGCCAAGAATGGCTACAAGATCCCAAAAGTTCGCAGGTGATCCACCAATTACAGTCCAAGGCTCTAGCTTCCCTAGGGTACTCTTGGCTCCATGAGGAACTTTGATATAAAGGTCGTTTGTATTTAAGTAAACAATCAAAGATTAAATCCATGGTACTTTCTGAGCTTCATGCTACACCTACAGTAGGGCACTCTGGGTTCACCAAAACCTATGATAGGGTCAAACATTCCTTTTTTTGGGATGGTATGAAACAAGACATTCATAATTTTGTAGTTGAATGTGATGTCTGTCAATGCAACAAGGGAGAAATAGTCAAATCGCTGGGCACACTACAACCTCTACCGATTCCACCTGTTATTTGGAAGGATATCTCTATGGATTTTATTACTGGCTTACCCAAATCGGGAAATAAATCCGTCATCATGGTGGTTGTTGATCGCCTTTCCAAGTATGCTCATTTCTATGCCCTTCAACACCCGTTTACAACATCCATGATGGCTCAAATCTTCATGGATCAGGTCTTCAAGCTTCATGGCATGTCGCACTCGATTGTTTTTGATCGCGACCCAACTTTCATAAGCAATTTTTGGTAAGAAATGTTCAAGATACAAGGCACCGAATTGCATCTTAGCATAACTTATCATCCCTAGAATGATGGCCAAACAAAAGTTGTCAACAAGTGTTTGGAAACATATTTGAATTGTTTTGCCTCAAAAAAGAAAAATCAGTGGGTTCAATGGTTACCCCTAGCTGAATGGTGGTACAACACTTCATACCATACAGCTACACGCATGACTCCTTTTGAAGAGGTATATGGAAAAAATCCACCTTCAGTTCTCTCATACTTACCGGGTGCCTCAAAGGTCCAGGCGGTTGACTTAACACTTACAGCTCGAGAGGCTATTCTCCGTACCCTCAAAGAGAATTTGGTCATGGCATAGAATCACATGAAGCAACAAGATCAAGGTCGCTTTGAATGCCAATTTTCATAAGGGGATCAAGTGTTTCTTCTGCTGCAACCTTACAAAAAAACTTCCCTCAAGGCCGAGCATTCTTAGAAGCTAGCGCCCAAATTTTATGGCCCTTATACTGTACTCAAGCATGTGGGACAAGTCACCTATCAGTTAGCTTTTCCCAACAATTCAAAGCTACATCCTGTTTTTCATGTTTCATGCTTAAAGAATGTGATTGGAGCTAAGTGCCAAATTCAAACCAACCTTCTAGAGTTAGCTAAAGAAGGATCCATTTGGCTACAACCAGAACCAGTTTTGGACCAGCGTGAGTGTTGCCTATGTCAGAGAACCATCAAGGAAGTGCTAGTATAGTGGAAATATACAACTCCAACAAATGCCACTTGGGAACCAACTACCATTCTACAATAATTTCCTCATCTCAAGCCTTGAGGAAAAGGCTGTTTTTAAGGGGGCGGACATGTTAGGGTCCTAACCCGCACATAAGTAGAACAATATATTTGGATGTAATAAAGGTCAATATTAATAAGGCCTTTCAATAAAATAGAATAAGGCAGATGTATGAAGCCCTAATAGAAGCTTCCGCTTCTAGAAGGATCTTCCTCTAAATGCTTCTTTTTAGTGTAAATAGGAGTCGAGGGTATGAGAACCATAGCTTGGATATTATTGTAATAGATCTCTGCTCAACTGGAGGTTCACCCCTCGAAGAGGCTCGTGAACATTGCTTTCAGATTCAAAGTGCTATTTCTGTTGTTATTCTTATATCATTTCAGTGTTATTGTGGTGAATGTTCTGGTTATATTGTTGTTATTATGCCATTACTAACATTTTATTTCATTTCTGCATACATTTTATATCTGGTATATTACAATAAATGAGAGATAATAAAACTTTACATTAAATCATCACCATCAACCAACCATCACATAGAGCCTGATAATGCTTCCTGATACTTCTTCAACTTCTGTAATTCTTCAATTATTGGAATACTCCGATCCTATAGATAATATTACTCAATGTATTCTCTGAAACTCCTCCAATTTTCACTCCTTGAATCCTCCCCAAAAATAAATTATAGAAAGAATGGTATACTTTATTCAATTCTAGTTTATTCGGGAGAGTGAAATTGTACATAATGCCTCGCGCTCAATATTTAACATCCGATTCTGAAACTAGCACACAAGAAACTAAAGTCCATACTCTTCCCAATGAAATTGGTCCCACTTCTTTTGGATTCTCTATGGATAATTTATTATTGGTTTACCCTGAACACCTGTTTATTGAATAGCTTCTGGACTGGTCAAAAAACCTATCTTGCATAGAGTGTATCTACATAATTATAGCTAATCAAGAGCTGGTACTTTTACCATAGTTACCTTGACATGTCTAATCAATATCATAGCAATTTCACCATCTGAATCGTTCTAGAAAAAAAGTTATAGTGAAAATGGTAAGATGACATGTAAATAACATACCTTAGAACACATCACCAAAATGTTACAGGTATGAACTAACTGAGAGGGGGGGGGGGGTGAATCAGTTAGTGTAGATTCTTAACAATTTCTCTTGTTTTAACTTTGAATCATTAATCTTAGTGGCAATGGGTCTTTACTGTGAAATTCAGATTTATAAACATAAAGCATATAACATGAAGAATACCAATCACACACACAACATTCACTCATAAGTATGAGACACAGATTTTTCAAGAGGAAACCCAACCAGGGAAAAAACCTCGTCTTCTTAAGATGTTAAGCAAGCTCCAACTGCGTTACATCTCATTATTTATGAGCACCAACTCATAGAGGCTACAACCTCTGATTTCCAGCACCAACTGGCTGAGAGCACCAACTCCCACAAAATTCCAGCACCCACTGGGTGGAAGCACATACTTCCTTTTTACTTCAGCACCAACTGAGTGAAGGCACCAACCTTCAGATTCTACAAGCACCCACTTGCAGAGAAAGAGACATACGTCTCCCTAGCACCACCCTACCACCCTTATTTTCCAAAATAAAATATTGCTCAAATCAACTGGTTCATTCTGATATAGCTTGCTTACCCTTTCTGCTGATCTACTCTGTATTCTTCATTGTGGCTGATCTACTGCTCTGCCTCACTGTCCTTTGCAGCCCATTCTTAGCTTCTTCTCCTATGACGCAGATTCTCCTCCTCCTTTTCTCACATCCAGAGCTCTCTCTCGCTCTCACTTCAACAACAACAATTCATCTCTGTTCCAGCGCATTATATAGATTCACCACATGCAGAGGTTTTCCTTGCATTTCTCAACTCCAACTGCAGTTTCCCTTTCTTTCATTCTTTCTTCTTCTTTTCGCATGCCAGCATTCTCCCTGATTTTCTGAACTGGCTCTTTGCATGCCTCCTCTACGCATGCCACATCATGCAATGCTGTGTTCCTCCTGTCTTAACTGCCAGTCTAATTTTAGACTAAAAGTCCTTCCACTGTCCAGAGTGATTAGAGAAACCCAACTGGAAAAAACTTCCAGACTTGTCAAAGCAGATGAAGGACCCACGCAAAACCCTGGATTTAGCGATGTCAAGCTCCGTTGATTGTGCATTATTGCCATTTGATGCTGGCCACACCAATCGCGTTGTGAATGGCATCATTCATGCTGTTTCTTAAAGAAAACGATTGGTGACTTCTGCTGCTAGTCATGGCCGTGGCTAAGGCGTGCGTTTTTATCAGCAAAGATCCAGTCCTGTTTCAGCATAGTTTCCAGCACTGTGTTTCATCCCAGTGCTGTGTTTCAGCATATGTATCAACACTGTGTTTCAACAACTGTTCCAACCCTGTGTTTCAACATATGTAACATTACTGTGTTTCAGATGTTACAGCACTGTGTTTTAGCATAAGTTCCAGCTCTATTTCAGCATCGTGTTTCTGCATCTGTGATTCAGCTTCTGTGTTCCAGCATTTGTGTTCCATCACCTGTGTTCCAGCATATGTAACATTACTTTGTTTCAGCTGTTACAACACTGTGTTTTAGCATAAGTTCCAGCTCTGTTTCAGCATCGTGTTTCTGCATCTGTGATTCAGCTTCTGTGTTCCAGCATTTGTGTTCCAGCACCTGTGTTCCAGCATTTGTGTTCCAACATCTGTGTTCTAGCTTCTGTGTTCCAGCATTTGTGTTTCAGCATCTGTGTTCCAGCATTTGTGTTCCAGCATCTGTGTTCTAGCTTCTATGTTCAAACATTTGTGTTTCAGCACCTGTGTTCTAGCATTTGTGTTCCAACATCTGTGTTCCAGTATTTGTGTTTCAGCATCTGTGTTCCAGCATTTGTGTTCCAGCATCTGTGTTCTAGCTTCTATGTTCCAGCATCTCTTGTGCGTGCTCCATAACCAACCGATTGCCATCAATGACAACCTTGACCGTCTGTGTCATCTCTGCTATAGCCATATTTCCAACACAAAAGACTTCATCCTCCCTTGAAATCCTCTCGTCTTAACATTCCCCCGCCACCAAAATAGCACTAGTGTTTAGAAACAATCTACTTCCTAATTGTTTTCTAACTTTGGACAACTCCCTGGCAATGACGCCAAAAATGATAGTTAAAATATATGCCTAATTTACCTTGATTAAATTATTGACTGAGGCAATTAAACTTTGAGTTGTAACATAATATGTGTCAAGATAGAAAAGAAACTATTTGCTTGTACATTCCTATCAATGTATTCTATGACTAAATCCTAGTACTGGGATGAAGTCTGGAAAGTGAATTGAACAAGAAAAGGAGATTAACCTACCCTAGGGATAAAAACTATGCTTCAACCTACAATTATGTTTTCAAAAGATGATGTAAAAGATCATCAAGCAAACTAGATATGTAAAACTACTTATAAACAACAAATTGCAAATATGCAATGAGATCAAGTTGGATTTTCCAAAAAATAATTACTTTAAGTTAATTCTACTTTAAAATGAATTTTAAACCTAAACCAAGAAATCATCTTTACTTATACAATAAGGAAAATAATCTACATACACTAATTTTATTGAAAAAGGAAAACAATATTACCTAGTTCACACTATCCTGCTGAAGAAGAAAGATAACGTCATCTATCTGTATCTACAATGATGAGGTATATCATGATAATATCTAGATATAATGGTTGTGTCTACGATGGAGAATTATATCACGATGGCATCTTATCACTACAAATAACTCAAATGGGATGCATGCAATATTGACTTCTACAAAGATGCGTAAAGTAGAGATAAAACAATCTAAGGAAAACCTCGCCATTAAAGAAATGTCAATTTATTAAACACATATTCTTATAATTATTAGAAACCTATAAACATTAATCAAAATGAATTAGAAACTATACTATCACACTGAGTGTAGAAATGTTCCAACAAAGAGATAACAATTTATGTAGCCCTGTAGGGATTAATTTAAAAACAACTTAATGAATCATAGACAACTATTATGTGCAATGTCTATATGATCTATTTGCAAAGTAAAACACAAACTCTGTAAATGAAAAAGGAAAAATATGATTATATATATCAATGAAACACAAATTAAGTAAGTAACCTGCACAAGAGAATTATACATATGAGTATGCACAGTTAGATGATTAGATATGAAAAATAATAAGTAACTTGCAACTTAAATAAGTAACCTGTACAAGAGAATTATACATATAAGTATGAATATATAGTAAGAAAAAAACACACACAAACTACTGGTGGCCCCCCCAGGTATTCATGGTACTCCAACTTAAGAAACAATCACAACTTCAACACATCAAATTGTATTAATATCAGAATTGTGTAACATGGAGAAATTCTTAATAGAGTATAGTGACTAGATTATCATGGTAATCCTCACTTTGAGAGACCTCTAGTATTTATAGAGTTTTGATACAACTGAGAGGTCTACCAGTGAAAGGGTTGACACTCTTCTAAAACATAAAACTATTAAGAGCCAATAATGAACAACATCTCCTATTGAATCCATGTGCTTGAATATAGGGCTGAACGTAACTGTTCGAATCAAAATGTAATAAGACCCATAGTAGGAGGGTTCGAATAGGCGTGAAACCCATGTTCTACATTTGCCAGGAAACACACACAAGTATGATAATGACCAAATATGTTGTGCTCTGAGTTCCATAATGAGGATAAGATGAAAGTTCGTATCTATCTACTGAACATTCGAGCTGCCAGATCAAGGACTAGATGAAGGTCTAGATCACATTTTTTCCCATTTAACCAAAATAAAAAGTATTAAGCAATGGAATTCATTTAATTAAACATAAATCTCATATTAAGCTATCAAATGAATGAAACACATACCTCATTCATATCCCATATGGATTTCATGGAAATAACCCGTTAATAAGATCAAGAAAGGAAATGGAGATATGAAATGCATGACCATTATGTACAAAAAGAGACTTATAGTAGGCAAAAAGTAGTCAAAACATGGAGTCATCAATTAGGAAGTAGACTGTTTCTATGCCTCGAGGTAGTTATGTGGCAACAAAAAAAATTAGTTATTTAAGTAAGAATCACAATCTTTTGTTGGGTAACTAATCAAAAGATAAGTTAAATTTAGCCACATAGGAGAGCAATTCTATGCCTATCGATGCAATTATATCTCTAATCTAAAAGGTATGTAGCTAATGCACCTTATGAATTTGATTGAATTTATCCTTTATTCTTCCACCACAAGTGATTAGTCAAATGAATACCAATAGTATAACTACCGCAAAATTTTTGAGATCTTACAATTCTTGGCTAAATGAATTATCTTACTCAATTATATGAAATTTAGCCCATAATTATGTTAGGAACCAAATAAAAATATAGCATAGAAAAATCTTTGAATAAGTACTCAATGCATTGAAAAAGAGATAAATTCTGATAATAAGCCTCTTCGAGGGGGAAACCTCCTTATGCCCACATAAATGTTCAATTACAAGATGATTCCAAATGAAAATGTCTCCTTGGTATATATAGGAGACTAAGAGGTATAATTAAAACTAATGGACTAAAGCCAACATAAATAAAATAACATTACTAATGTAATATGTCCTAGTTAAGGGGTAATGAGCCACTATTTAGGGCTTAACATGTCACTCCCCTTGAGACAAGTGTTGTCTGCAATGCTTGAGTAACTCTAGATGCTTATGTATAAAAGACTCATCTTCCCAAGTGGAATATTCAGCTGGTAGTTTCCTCCATTTAATGAGATACTCTGAAATGGATCTATTCCTCAGCTGGAGAATTCTTGTGTTAGTGATGGATTCAGGCTCCAATATGATTTTTCCTTCCTCGTCAAGTTCTGACAATATAGTTTGAACTGGGATCTTGTCACCTATAACCTTCTTGAAGAATGAAACATGGAAAACTGGATGTACTCGTGAAGATGCAGACAACTCCAATTTGTATGGCATAGTACCAATCTTTTGCAACACCTTATAAGGGCCATAATACTTTGGTGATAATTTATTATCCTTCTTAGCTTGCTTGAGGGACATCTGTTTGTATGGTTGTAGTCTTAAAAACACCCAATCCCCTAATTCAAAACTTCTTTCACTACAATGTTGATCTGCTTGTTGTTTCATGTGATTCTGTGCCATGGTCAGGTTGTCCTTTAATATTTTGAGAACTTGTTGTTGATGCTCGATGTGATATTCCACTGCTTGAACCTTAGATTTTTCTTTTAGAGAAGAAGTGATGGAAGGAGGGTGGTATCCATAGAGTGCCATAAATGGTGTCATTTTTTTTGCAGTATGAAAGGAAGTGTTATACCACCATTCTTCCAAGGGTAACCATTTGAACCATTGTGTTTGTTTATCAGAGACAAAGAAACAAAGGTATCCTTATAGACATTTTTTCACTATCTCGATTTTTCCATCAGATTGAGGATGATAGGATGATCTATGAGCCAATTGAGTACCCAAACAAGAAAATAATTCTGTCCAAAAATGTCCAGTGAAGATGGGATCTATATCACTTACAATAATCTTTGGGCTTCCATGTAGCTTTTGAATTTTCTCCATGAATGTGGTGGCAACTGTACTGGCTTTGAAGGCATGAGAGAGTGCACAAAAGTGTGCGTACTTGTTCATTCTATCAACAATCACCATGATGACACTCTTTCCTTCAGACTTCGGTAACCTTGTGATAAAATCCATGGAAACCTCCTCCCAGCGCTGACTTGGGATGGCTAATGGTTGTAAAAGACCCGGGGTCTTAATTGTTTCCACCTTATTTTGTTGGAAAACCAAACATTTTTCCACAAACCTTTGAACATCAGTTTTAAGCCCATCCCAAAAAAATTCCTTCTTGACCCTATGGTAGGTTTTTAAAAATCCTGAGTGCCCTCCTACTGGAGAGGTGTGCAATTCCAATAGTACCTTTTGTTTGCGTTGGGAGTTCTTAAATAAATATAAATGATCTTTGTACCATAGTGAATCATTTTTCCATGTAAATGTATCTGATGTATTGGAATCCTTCTACAACCTTTGAATGAGAGTCCACACTTTTTTGTCATTCTTCCATTCATCCTTTTCTTCTGTTATCCAATCGGGTTGGATGATCGAGATAGCACATAGAAAGGCCTCAACATCTTCATCCTTCCTTTAGAGTGCATATACCACAACATTTTTCTTCCCTTTTTTTATAGAGGATTTCAAAATCATAACCCAATATCTTGGTTACCCATTTTTTTGTTCTTCTAAAGATAGTATTTGTTGCAAGAAGTATATAAGACTATCGTGATCTGTTTTGACCTTGAAGTTCCTACCTATTAAGTAAGGATTCCATTTCTTCATTGCATGTAGTATTTCCATCATTTCCTTCTCATAAATGGGTTTGTGTAAGTCCTTTCTCTTGAGTGGTCGACTTTCAAAATCCAAGGGCCTTCCTTATTGCATTAGGACAACACCAATTCCATTTCCCAAGGCATCACATTCCACAATAAAGGTTTTTGTGAAGTCTGGAGTGGTCAAGACATGAGCTTTGCACATCACCTCTTTAAGTTGTTCAAAAGCTTTAGTTTCCTCTGGAGTCCATGAAAATGCATCCTTCTTATTTAGTGTCATTAAAGGTGCTTCTATTCTTCCATAGTGCCAAACAAACTTGCGGTAGTAACCCGTCAAACCCAAAAATACTCTAAGATTCTTCAATGTTTTTGGAATCGGCTAGTCCATCATGGAATTAATCTTGTTAGGGTCTACCTTGATACCTTCATGAGATACAATATGACCCAAATACTCTACCTCCTTCACTCCAAAGAAACATTTGGATGGTTTGGCATATAGTTGTTGCTCCTTTAGTAGTTGTATCACCTTTTCAACATGTCACACATGATCCTCCCAAGACTTGCTATAGATTAGTATATCATCAAAAAATACTAACACAAATTTTTGAAGGAAGGGCTTGAAAATGGAATTCATCAACGCTTGGAATGTGGAAGGTGCATTTGTAAGGCAAAAAGGCATGACTAAAAATTCATAATGGCCTTCATGAGTTCAGAATGTTGTTTTTGGGATATCTTCTTCCTTCATTCTAATCTGATGATACCCTGAATGGAGGTCCAACTTTGTGAAATAGATTGCTCCATGTAGTTCATCTAACAATTCATCAATGATGGGAATGGGAAACCTATCTTCAATCTTGATCTTGTTGAGTTCTCTACAATCTAGACACATACTCCATGAGCCATCTTTCTTGAATACCATTACCACCGGTGCAAAGTAAGAACTTTGGCTAGGTCTAATAATGCCATCCTCTAACATTTCTTCAACCATGCACTCAGTTTCACTCTTCTGGGCATAAGGGTATCTGTATGGACTGATGTTAGGAGGAACACTCCCAAGAATTAGGTGACTATCATGATCATGATTTCAAGTGGGTGGAAGACCTTTGGGAATATCTTCAAATACTTTGGAATACTTATCAATGATCCCTTGGAGATCTAGAGGAATAGATGGCTTAGATGTTTGAACATATAGTGAGCATAGTTGTGCAATAACACCTTGATGCCCCTTTCTCAATATTTTTTTCATGCCATTAGATCTTATCACCTTACCGGGTTTCCCTGTGATACCTCTTAACTCAATTTCTTTTCCTTCCAATGAAAATTTCATGAAGAGTCTTGAAAATTAAAATCCATTATTCCTAATGATTGTAACCATTGGATTCCTTGTACAACATCAACACCACCCATGGGTATAGAAATCATTGGACTATTCATTACATATTCCCCCATAGTAAGATTGATCTTATTTCATTTTCCTGAGCAATTGATAGTTCCTCCAACTCTAATCATTACTTGAAACTTTGGTGCTAGATATACAAAGCAATTGAGAGCTTTGGCTAATTTATAGTGAATGACATTATGAGTACTGCCAGAATCAATTAGGACTACTAGATTTTTCTTTTTGATATATCCTTCGGTGTTGAGGGTTTGAGGAGTGCTAATTCTAGCCAATGCATTACATGATATTGTGGGAGTCAACTCTTCAGACATAATTGCTTCTACATTTTCATCTTGAGATGGTTCTTGTTCTTCTTCCTCTTCACAATCTATGTAGAATAATTTTTTCTCACCACACTTATGTCCCTTACTTTACTTGCTGTCACAATTAAAGCATAAACCGTTTGCTTTTATTTCTTCCAATTGTTGAGGTGTCAAACTTGTAGGTTGAGGTGTTTTAGAATAAGGAACATTATTCTCTCTATAGATGTTAGGATTGGTCCTTCTAGTAGCCATAGCCATATTTTTACTTTCAACATTTCTTGCCACCCTAAATGCATTCTCCAATGATTTGGGTTCCCAAAGGCTAACCTCATGTTGAATGCTATCCTTTAAAGTTCCTATGAATACATCAATAAAGTGCTCATTTGGAATATATGTTACCTTTATATTCAGTCTTTGGAAGTTCTCAATGTGCTCTGTAACTGAACCCTTTTGCTTGATATTTATCAATTGGCTAAAGAAGGTATTGTTCATTGTATCCTCATAGTGTGATATCATTTATTCCGTGAAAATTGTCCAAGTGATGAGTGATTTGCGAGAACAAAGCCACATATACCATACACATTGATTGGGTTCTAAATATAAAGAAGAAATTATTACCTTTTGTGTATGTGGCACATTATGTAGATCAAAGAATTGCTCCATCTGAAGTATCCATGTGATTGGGTCCTTACCATCAAACTTCCTCATATTGATCTTAGGAAAATGGTTGGTATTCAACCCAAAGTTGGATTTTCTCCATTCTTGATTCACCTTCCTTGTTTCCTCATCATGAATTTCATGGGATACATTTTCAGTTTCAGGTGTCCTCTCTATTACAAAATTTTTCAATTCTTCCATGATCTCCTCTTTTAAACCATCCATATTAGTATTTATTGCCTCCAACTTAGCTTCCATTGCTTGTAGTTCATATTTTGTTACTGTATTATTTTGTAAATCATTTATGTCCCTACGCATTTCTTCACCTTCATCAAGAGTCCAAGTAGGATTTTCTGGAGGCTTATTTGGTGTAGAAGTTCCTCTTATCCCCCACTTTCAGGGATAAATAGGAGATCATGTCTCGAGGCCCACAGGTCCTAGACATGGAGTACCAAGAGTAGGATTGAATTTATCATGGCCCTGGAGGGCCCACCTTTTATTTCTTCCAACATCTTTATCTTATAAGAAGCAACAACATCCATCACCATCAGCTTGGTCCCGTGTCAGAGAAGGTTCTTGCTCCATGAGGTAATTGGTCTGGGTATCATGGTATGTGTCACTTTGATCATCAAAACCATTGAATGTATGCATATTATTCCTTTTATTTCTAACAATTGCTTGGATATTACACTTTCCCACTTGACCATGTTTGGGGGGATTGACAGGGTGCCCTAGCAAGCCTGTGTCTATAGGTTTTGGTTTTCCATTGGGGGGGATTTTTGAAAGCCATCATTTGATCCCATCATAGCACCACTTTTCCATCTTATTTCCCTCTCACCTATCCCATTCCACTTGTCCAGACATTGGGTTGAACTATTTTCAGGATTCCACTTGTAATGATCCCAAGCCAAATTCTTTCTTGGAATCACTAACTACTACTAATTTATTGAGTTATTAAGTGCATACAAGATTCATCAACACATGGCGATCACAATATATTCATGATGTAGAAGCACAAGTATATATCTGACCTTTTTATTATGAGCAATGTAAGATCAATACAATAGATGGTTGATCTGGCATAAACCTCAGATGGTCGTACAAGAAATAGATATGAGCTGCTACAAAATGCTCCTGACAATACAAAATAAGCCTCCAAAGGTTGGATATACAATGAAGACTGAATCAAGCAGATCTGAGCCGTACTAATGCTCAACCTCCAAGATGGAAAGTGCCACATCCTGCTAGAATGTTGAAGCCCTCAATAATTCTTCCCTTCTACCAAAAGTTTCCAATCATCCCGATAAATATGCCAAATGATAGATCGGGAAACTGTAAGGACAACCCAGATGTCCAAATTCCCAAATCCACTCTCAAACCCCGTAGATCTGAATTTCCCACTGAATGGGGTGTCCCACTAGATGACTGAAATCCTAGCTGGTTTGTCCCTAATGAAGGAGGCCTCCAAATGCTTTGAAACTCTCCAAGAATATAGATCGGGCTATGAGAATCCCGTGGGAGAAGTTTCGGACTTAGATCTCAAGCAGATCTCCCTAGATCTAAGTTTTACTGAATTACAGGACGTCCCCTATGGCTCGAAGACGTCCCAATATACAAACAAATGTAGAATGATGATAACCCTCTAGAAAATCCCTCAAACTGATGGTCCTACCCCTGCAAACAAACCCAACTGTCGGAATGGCCCCAGGCCCTCAAGATAAGCTGGATCGAACCTCCCTCTAGATGATGGTGCGCCCTTGTTGGAAACACAAGAACAATATGACTTTCTACCTTCTGAAGCACTAGATGGAGATGGGATGAGAATAGAATGGTGTGGAGGAGTCTTTCATCCCCGAGACCAAGCTGCAGAACAAGGTGAGTGGATATTTCACCATTGAGTTGCTCACAAGGGTTTGTACAGCAAAACCCCCAAAATGAATGCTCAATAGAAATGGCAAATGCTAATCCAAAACCAGAATGAGCAATAGGTGCACCCCAGCCTCTTACTTATACTTTTCCTTCTAATTCTCTGTTGAGTTAGGTTAACTCCCATGGTTAATATTCTATTCTTTTGTTGAGTTATCTTTTACTCCTTTATCCTTTTCCTTTCTTAAGTCAACTTAAAAATATAACTTTTAACTTCTTGACTTTCCCCCCTTCGGTGTGAGACTATGACCTAGTGGGGGTGCCTAGGCCACTGAGTCTCCTCATCACCTCTCTAAGAGGTGGGGGACATTACACCCAGAAGGTAAAAGCAAGCTGGTAAAAGATAAAATCCTAAAAATAAAACTTCAAGATGCTTTGCCCAGGGATCCCCGAGAAAGCAATAAAAATCTTCTCAGCTAGAAATAAGAGGGACCCAAAAAAATAATAAAACAAGGCCTAACCAGAGGATAGGGGGTCTCATCATGAGCCAAACTATTAGGTCCATGGGTATCTAACAATATGAAATTTCCATTAGTTGGTTACCACACTAGGGCAGTGACTCTTGGTTGCATGACTAAGGGAAGGGGGGTCTCATCACGAGCCAACCTTCTCATTTCTGTGAATATACTTGTGGGTAATGCTGTCACCACTGGTCACCACGCCAGGGCAGTGTCCCCTGATTATCTCTTGAACAAAAAGAAATAAAAGATAAAAGAATAAAAGAATGAAGAATAAAAGGCAAGAATGAGCTTGGAAAGAATGCATGCATGACAGGTACAAATCGCCTTCTACAAAGGCACCCACAGGTAACATTTTTGCATCCTTAACCCTCACTGGATGCACATGTTTGGACATCCCCTAATCACATCACCCATTTACATGGCTTGGATGAGGTTTCTTCCAGGAACTTTCCTTCTTCTGTGGACACTATCCCAATAGGACACCTTGTCCCTTTCTCCATACTTGTATTGTAGGATTGTGTAACATCTTTGATATTTTAACTGATGTATTAGGGATTTTATGCACATGTTTAATAATATTGATGATGAGATGTGATTGAAATTTCTATGATCCCTGTGACTGATGAGCCCATGGAGGACGTATCTTTTGATGTGTAGGACCATGCTCGACGGATAGTTACCATTTGGAATGGTACAAATGGGGAGATTATTAGTTCGGACCTCCATGGGGCTTTAGATCCCATCAAATGGATGCTGAGACCCCATCAAAGGGGAGAGACAAGACATAGATATATCAGGGGCTTTGCACCAGAGAAGAGGAGGATTTTCTATGAGAGGCACCCTAGCACAACTTGACATAGGGGGGTTGACCCATTTTTAGTGGAACGTTAGTCTTGGAAGGCCCAGGATGTCACCCATGAGGTCCATGATGTCATCCTTGCTTCATGGACGTTTTGGCAGATGGACAGGGCATTTGGCACGTGTGGCATCTTGGAGAAGCCCAAGGGGGGCTAATGTTTTTCTCCTGGGGGCTTCATTTGCCCTAGAAGGGGATAACGTCACCCTATAAAGGGGATGACATCCTTTTGTTGCTTGATTAGGGTTTTAATTTGTCATTTAATGTAAAACAATATAATTTTCAATATTTTGGCCTTGTCGGCCTTTTTATGACCTAAAAGTAAATTAGGTCATTGATACAGTATAAATGAAGGATTTTCACCTTCATTTTTTCATCATCTCCCACTCACCACTTGGTGAGGTCTGAAATTTGTGCCCTATTCTAGGGTCTTGGTTGATTTAGTGAGGCACGCTTGTTGAAGGAAGATTTTTCTTGGCATTTTTGGCATTTCTCTTGAAGGAAGGTGTTACAACTAGGGTTTGCATTGATATTTCTTGGTGAATTGTAAGTATTTTTCTGCAAAACTTCTTGAATTAATGGTTTTAGTTTAATTTCTTGCATGTGTTTATGATTTTTTTTGAACAAAACCCTAGGTGACAAGCACACAAGTAGGTCCTTGTCTCATGTCCCCTGAAAGAGAATTTTTTTTTAGCCATTGAAGAAGAAGAGAGCCTAGCCATTTATATTCTCTCTCTCTCTCTCTCTCTTTCTCTCTCTCTCTCTCTTCATTTATTACTAGCCGTACTATCTAGAGGCCAAGAAGAGAGAGACATATTAAGCCTCGGTCTACTACACTTAGGGATGTTTTTTCTATAGGGTTTGCTGAAAAGGCCTTGCTCTACTTACACCTTGCTTCATCAAACCCTCTAGTCTTGTTTTATTTGCTTCATCTTTCAGCTAGCCGTTTTTCCATTGAGTTAAAGAAGGAGGGGAGAGCACCGAGGCCTAGTTTACCTACACCAAGGTGAGCCTCTCTCCCCTAGGGTTTTGACTTTGGGACTGTAACATCCCGCTCTGGCGCACTTACCAAACTTATTATTTGAGGACACTTGCTCGCAAGTGATCTGGATTTTTATGATGATAAAACTTTCTCTCTCATTATGATGCATTAAGTTATATGACAAATGTTTCTACTATGTTGATGTAGACAGGTGCTGCTGATTTGGTTTCTTTGAGTGTGAAGGATTTCGGACCTTGAGGATGCAGAGGCATCGATAGAACCCCCTTGGACTCCGGATTGAGTCAGGGAGTGGGGTATTTGAGTTGTTTCATTACAGTGATATTGTTTTGATTTGATGATATGCTATTGATTTATGATGTGACTGTTGACATGATATGACATGATGGTTGATGATGCAGGCTGACGATAGCTTTCCGAACAGACTCACATATGGAGTAAAGGGGCCACACACAAGTTCCAGAGAAATTTAGGGAGAGGTGTGGACAGCAGCCCTGCCACAGCCTACTAGCACTCCCACCGTGGCTCGAACTGTAGGTTAACGATTACCTAGTTCGAGAGGATCCACGATGTCGTGAGGGCAGACTGCGACAGTCGCTCACGATGATTCTAAG